>ML784595.1:235903-248947 GCA_009831015.1 Picea engelmannii
GAAGAGAAGAAGGTGTTTTGGAATTCATAACTATTTGCAAATGCTTATGGGACTATTTTATACATGTATTTTTCATATGAGTTTTTTGAGTGATAATCATATGGACTATTTATATGCTTAGTATTTATTATTCTCATACTATTGTTATTTATAATGAGTATAGGGATGATGTTACAAATATCCTCTTCAACTATTTGAAATTGTATCTAAAATATTATTGTACTAACATATTCTTGGTTTCCATGAACTATTTATATTATCAAGATATCACTCTAAACTGTGCTCATCTATTAGTTTTTCTCCTACGGGATAGGTTAGAATTAGTTAGGTTAGATTAGTTTGCTTTCAATTTACATTAGATTTAGAATTAATTAGAACCCTTTGGGGGCCAGTTCACTATCTTTCCCTTTTTTTCCTTTTAATTCTTAGTGGCAACAAGGCCCACATACTCGTCAAAAACGGTACAACAAATGAGAGTAGGCCTAATTGGGACCTTCTATCAAGTGTTCTCCCTTACCTTCTTGATAGGCCATTCAGAATTGTCCACAACAATGTAATTGAATTGTTTGTACCCCATTAAACTCAATATTTTTTATTGAATTTTTATGGTAGATAGATAAAGGCTTCGTATACATCCTATGAAAATTTTGGACTTTTTCTGGAATTTCTGGAATAGATAAAGGCACAATTCAAAACACTAAACCCCTATTTCTGGATTTTTTTGTGTTCAATATCTAAAAAGGGAATATCTTGGGTTTGGTACTTAAAATCAATAATTTTTTTATGAAATTTTGTGAGACTATATATGAATGTGTCTTCTACAACACATCCAAATTTTAGATTTTAACTCCAAACTATGAGAGAGCGCCAATCAAAATAGTTGTCCTCTGTCAACACATAAATAAAATATGGAACTTACTACATGCTAGTTTCTGTCAACACATAAATAAAATATGGAACTTACTACATGCTAGTTTTGGGAACTTGTGTGGAATCATTTTTTTTTTTTTTAAATTGGTGAGAATGTATAAATATGTTTCCTTGATACTCTTTCTCAATTTTAGACCTTGATTCCAATAAATGAGCTTGCATTGCTCAAAATACTAAGTCATTGTCTACACATGAATTTCATTACATGTTGCTTATGAGATTTGGCATGTGTTCTAAAATCAATATATTATTTTGAAATACAATGTGAAGGTATAATATTATCTCTTATACAACTACCCAAATTTATTCTTTTAATTCCAAGAAATGTGATCACACCGAGAAAATTATTGGACCATTGTCTCTGCATTGAGAGTCTAGAAAAAATTGAATCAAAACCAAAACATAACTGAAAACATTTTTTGGGTGTGCAAGACTCCTAGAGCCCTAAGGAAGTTACTATGTCAAAATTCCTCGGTTGGAAATGTGAGCATCCTACTCACAAGGTCATCAATAAAAGAACAATTGTTGAATATCTTTGTCTTTTTATTTATTTTCTTCTTCCTCCTCTTCTACACTTAATACCATATCCTTCTTTGGATTCTTCTCCATATGTCCTCCCTTTGTAATATTTAATTTTAGGCAACAACAATTGTCCACTCTAACTCTTTCATATTTTCCACTCTAACTCTTTCATATTTTCCTTTAGCCTCACCAACTTCTCTACAACCTACTGCCACTCTCTATCAATGGGGATGATGGCTTCAAGTTGCTTCCACTTAATGGTGCTTACTACTATACACTTCTCCCACTAAATGGTGCTTACTTTCTTACACCACTCCCACTCAATGGTTCTTACTTCCTCCCCAACCTCCCTCTTCGGCACCATCACCACTCTCTCAACATACACAACTAATGATTTTTAATCGAGCATCTATGCACTCTATTTTTATTGGATTTCAACCAATCCTCCACTACAATTACCCACTATTGTAACATCTATGTAACCTTATCTTGCATATTCTTCAACACCTCATTCTTCACAACCTATACCTAGTGTGATTAAATATTGGAGTTTTATTTTCTCCCACAAAATTGACTCAATCCAACCACTATAGGAATGATTCACTCATTTATTTAGATAACTATACCCAACATAACACCATTTCTCGTTGTTCTCTATAAAAACCTTGTTTCTATGGCAATCACTAGGCTCACTCTATAAATACACTTGTTGTTGTGCCTCATGAAATATTTTTTCTATAATTTCTTATCCATCATGAACACATCATATGTTCCTTCTTCTACCTCATCTTCAAGATTCCTCCATTTGTCTACTACACCTCTACTTTGGATTTTCACCTCATCATGTTCTTCACTTTGGAAACATTCTTGATACATATTTTTGTCTAGTTTAATTCTATGCTTCTTCAATCAAATTGCCACTTTCTTGGCTTTCAAACATATCAACAATCAACAATTATAGGATTCAATATTTCCCATTTGCATATCTTCCACTTTTACATATGTTGTAACATCATCTCTTTCTACTGCTACCATCTCTGTCTCTCTTTATTCATCACAATATCATCATCATTACTAAGCACTACCACATGTTCTTATTATATTCTCAGTTACCAACTTTAGCCATGTCTCCTCAGAGACAATGCAATTGCATTCCCTTGCAATCTACACAGTTGCCTATGGTGTAGTCAACCTCTCTTGCTTGGAAATACACAACACGAAGTCTTCTTCTCCTAATGTTACATCTCTTCCAAAATCAATAATCTAGGCAACTTCACTATACCATCTGTTAGAATTGAAAGTTACACTTTGACTGCTAAAGTGCAAGCTCAGTACCCATCAACAGGTTTGTAAGGTAATTTTTAAGATAAAGTGTCACATGGGAAAAACTCAGTCCATCAATGTAAATCACAGGAAAATCTAGATAGGATGTATCAACAAAATATGTCTTGTCTAACTTGGATCATTTTTTTAAAGAGTAATATGGATAGAAGGAAGACTTTAGTGAGAAAAATGAAATAAGTCTACTATTAGCATCAAGCATTACTAGTAGACAAACGAAGGAAAATATTTAGACACAACAACTTCTTTAATCAAAGATTTAAACTCTGAGAACAACTATAACATCATCACAATCAAACCTCCATTGAAATATAGCTATAAAACATCATTTGAAGCATTCAATGATAGTGAATTTCAGAGTGATAGAGAAACAAGATGGTAGGAGGAAAACTGATTTCTATTAGACAAAAAATCATCAAGTCTGGTACATAAAATCCAGAGTTGGCTCTGTTACATTTGTATATCACCAAAAGAGTCTTACATAAACCATATGAACCTCTACAATGACTTATAATGCGTATCTTATAGCCTATATAGTGAATGATATCATTACAATGCGAATTCCATCCTCTAGCATAGGATTCTCACATCAGAAACTTAAGTAATAACAACAGTTCAAATTGAAAATAAAAAACTTCTACAAATTAGGCTAATGCCGACAACTATCCTAACATCTTTAATATGCATGACAAAGTGTCCCTTGAGCAGATTCTTCTTCTTTTCAGGTGTCCTTCCAGCTTTAAGCTAACCCCCAAGAAGTTGTCCCATGCTTCTTTAGCCATCTAGAAATCACTGATCCTCTTGAAATATCCAAAACATAAGTTCGCAACATATTTTTGTAGCGCTAAATGTATCATCCAATTCACAACAAAGTTCACAATGCTTGACTATAGAAACCAATTCACAATTTCAAGCACTATGAAATTTCCTGTAGTTGCTGAATAAGTCTAGTAGAACCCCAAACAACCAAGAAAAAGATATCCAGAGCTAGAGATGCTTGTAAAAACTCATTATCTGGTGTATGAGTGGAACACTTGATCATAGCCATCATATCTCTCCAAAATCTCAAAAATGCAAGTAACAAGAATTTTCCAAAACTGAAATTGTTTAAGACATTTCATCCATTGCTTTATGATCTTGGAACTCCTCCTTGTGGCTACCTGGGCTAACACATCCAAATTCCTCTTGGATATTTCTTCCTTAAAAGGTTGCAGCTCCAGTGTAAGTTTTCTAATCTGAGCTTGTAAATCTTTGTTTTATCTGTATAAATTTTTAAGTTGCCTATGGAGAGGCAAAAACCTTCTTGCTACAAACTTGGCCTTGTTAATAGTTTACAGATACATATCCATAAGATAATTCATTTTTTTCCTTTCAACCAACCCTTCTCCTTTCAAATTAGCAATTTCAGTTCTAGCCTCTTTAAGCTCTCCATTCAACATTTTAAAGGTAGGGTTTTCTAGAGGAGTGGTTATGTCTATAACCTAAATGTGCTCCTCAATAGGTACAATTTTACCTTTAAATTTTATCTTGATGGGATCTTCCACTATGTCTTCGTTTTCAATACTTTCCTTCTTTGCTCACGATCTAGTGAAAGGTCTCCTAACCTTGGCTTTAACTTAAACATATGGTGAAGGGAAAAGTAACCTCCTTCCTTTTGGGCCCATGGCTTTAGTTGATGGAGTTTCTTCTGAATCTAGAGTTGGTTTGGGTGAAGCCTCCCTTTGTGGAGAGTAATGAGATCCCCCTTCTCCTTCTTGTTCCTTAGTTGTTTCATCATTTTTAACAATGCCTTTTCTCTTCCTCTTCTTAGTGGTCTCTTTGTGTACAATACTATCATCCTAAAGAGGGCTTTGTACCTTGGATTGTTGAGTAGGAGCAACATTCAATTGAAAGTGTGAATATGAAATGAATTGCTCCTAGTCAATGTTTTTCTTCTTTAATTCCTTCATCACAAGCATTTTAATCAGCCCTGAATGAAAAAAACTTGTATCAACTACCTTGGACTTATCCTGTACTCTGTTATCCATTTTTCCAATACTCCTAAACAAATAGAAAGGAATATTAAGAAGATCTTTTCCTGTGATGTGTAGTAGAAGTCTTTTGTGGTACTAATAAATCATGTTGAATATTCCTTCATAGGTAAAATATCTTTGGACTTTAGGGTTGACCTATAACTTCCTTTTGCAATCATTTTTCTTATTTTCTTGATTTTGGGGTCGGCTTATAACTTATTTTTGCAATCATTTAGGTCCTTTTAAACCATACTTCAGGGATTCATATTTAATAGGGTATAAATTTTCAACTGTGAGGAACCACATGGCATACCACCTATACCATTGGAAACAAATTGACGAGGACTATCAATCTAATGAGGTTTACATCCATTTTAAATGCACTTCTCTCTGTTTTTATTCAATCAAATTTAGGCTTCATGACCACACCTTCGGGGTTTCTTAACTGCTTAACCACTTAACCATACTTCCAAGGCTTCTTGTAGACTTCTTCAAAGCATATTCCCGTGAGGGCCATGCTTAAAGCTATGCCATAAGGGGATGACTTTGGATACTTCTTCAAATACACCCATCACTTCTGGAGGATTTTGTACTTCTTCTAGGGTTGACATCAATGACAACCAGTTTTTCAACAAAAATAACCACCCAAGAGTCTCTTCAACTTCTATTTGTAACTCCATCATTTTTTAAAAATGTAAGAGAAATTTGAAATGTAAAATGACAAAATGACAAAATGAAAGGGGAAAATGAAATAAACAACCACTAGAGCTTACGATTTTCTCTTATCTTATAAATGAGGACTCGTTGGATGTAATGGAGTAATTTTTCCCATTGTATAGTTTGATAATACTCTTATTTCTAAATATATGAAGAGCATAAGGCGTTTTCGAAGTCATAACTATTTTCAAATTCTTGTGGGACTATTCTATACATGTATTTGTCATTTGAGTTTTATGAGTGCTAATCATATGGACTATTTATGTTCTTAGTATTTAGGATTCTCATACTGTTGTGATTTCTAACAAGTACAAGGATGATGTTGCAGATCTCCTATTCAACTATTTGAAATGATATTTTAAATATTATTGTACTAACATATTATTGGCTACCATGAACTATTTATGTTATCAAGATATCACTTTAAATTGTGTTAATTCATTATCTTTTCTTCCACGAGATAGATTAGTTTGTTTTCAATTTAGAATAGATTTAGAATTAATTAGAACTCTTTGGGGGTCAATTCACTGTATTTCCCTTTTTTCTTTTAATTATTAGTGGAAATTAGGCCCACATACTCATTAGAAACACTACACCAAATGAGAGTAGGTATAATTAGGACTTTCCATAAGAAATTCTCCCTTACTTTCTTGACAGACCATTCAGACCCATCAACAGAAATGGCGCTAGAAGAAGGGATAGATGACTAGCTCAGCCTATGGAGTCATTGATATTAAATTTATTTTTATTTAATGGATCCATCCCATATCCCTTTATGGATATGTTTTTCTGGTATTGTATGTCCAAAACCTCCTAGAAATATTTTACATTTCTTGTTGCAACTTAAATTTGATGGTGAGGGAGTGATAGTCACATATGGACATGCTTTTAAATTTTGGAAATTTTGTTGTTCTCACAATATTACTAATGGAAATGTCATTTGCAGGTTGTTCACTCTCACTTTTGTAGATCGGGTCAAGAGATGGTGTGAGACTTTGTTGACTGCCTCTATTCACACATGGGAAAAATTTATGCATGAATTTTTTTTGCACAACTGAGAGGGGGGGGGGGGGTGAATCAATTGTTACCGTGCTTAAACAATTATGCCTATTTTAAACTCTTTGCAGAGCATTTAATGACAATCACAATAATGCAGGGAGGTAAGAAATAGAACATTCAACATTAGTCACACATATGAAATATATAGAGACAGATATTTCCTGAGGAAACCCATAAAGGGTAAAACCCTCTTCTTCTTGGTATGATAAGTAATCTTTACATTCTATACATTATCATACATATGAGATCCAAATCATTGTGAGGATACAACCTCTATTTTTCAATATGCAACTTGCTGAGAGCACCAAATCTCTATTTTCTCTAGCACCTACTAGAAGGAAGCACCAACTCCCTAGTTTCTCTAGAACCCACTAGAAGGAAGCACCAACTCCCTGGTTTCTCTAGTACCCACTAGAAGGAAGAACCAACTCCCTGGTTTCTCTAGAACCCACTAGAAGGAAGCAACAACTCCCTAAGTGTTCCAGCGCCAACTGGACGGAAGCACCAACTTCCAGTCACATAGGCACCAACCTGTAAAACAGAGAACAACAGTTCTCCCTTGCACCACCCTGCCACCCTAGTTTCTCTGGCTGCAACCAGATGGAAGCTACAACTCCCTGTGTTCAAGCTCCCACTTGAACCTCTGAGGACAACAGTTCTCCCTAGCACCTCCCTACCACCCTGAAATATAATTTTTTCTATATATAAATTTATCACAGTGATACAATATTTATCAATGGCTTACCGGTCTCATCATTGCTCTGCTCTACCTGCATCACTGTCTTCCTACACCCCCTCCTTACGCTTTATGTTCTTCTGCCTTTTATTCTCTATGTGCCATGTCCCTTCTATGCACCATTCCTCTTCTGTGCATTTTAGCTACTACACTCTTCCTCCTTATACACACCTGAATAACTCAACAACTCCCAATCTCTTCTCTGTTCTGCATTTTTATTCTCTTTGTGCATCTTCTCTATTCTCTATTCACAATGCTTCTTCATGCTCTCCCCATGTCGAGTGCTCTGCCTGATCATTATTGCAACTCTTCAGCTTTTCTGGTGGTTAAACCCATGCGTCCATCATCACTGGGTGTTATGCCAAGATTCCTTAGCCTCTCCAGCAGTCGAGACTCTTCATCTTCTCTGTCACAGTCGAGCTCATTCCCTCTGTTGTAGTTCCAAGCTCCAATAGTTTTAGATATATCAATAGCCTCTATGAACAGTCTTCATGCCACTGGAATATGCCTTGAGACTCTTCATCTTCTCTAGCAATCACCCTGAAGTCTCTTCACCCTTTGACAGAAACCATCAATCGTTTCTAGCAGTTACACTGTGAACCTCCAAGAAAACGCATCAACAACTGAATCCCCAACCATCCAAGAGTCATGATTCAGTTCTGCTAACTGAATCGTAACTAATAGATTAACCTTGAAGAGAAACAATATCCCTTCGATCATATTTCCAAGTATCCAACACTCTTGGATTACAAGCACAGGGTCTCGCATCGATTTCGCCATTTCACATTTTGACATTTCAGCATTTCAACAATTCTTGTGATGCGATATCTTGACACTGCATGTCACGATCCCCGAAACTTTGAAAATGGAGCTTAGCTGGACTAGCTCCTTCCCTTCTTGTGACCATCGGTGGTGACCAGGCACTTATCCACAAAGCACCTTGCAATTCGCAACTTCGGGACTCCTGTGATGAAGGGTCTCGACTCTTCATGTTGCAATCGTCGAAACTCCGAAATGGAGTTTAGCTCCACTAGCTTCTTCCCCTCACGTGACCACTGATGGTGACCACAACCTACACCAAAAGGTGTTTTTCACATTTCATAATTTCGCAATTTTGCATGTCGCGAATTCCTATTGTGAGGCATCTCGACTCTCCAAGTCATGATCTCTGAAATGGAGTTTAGCTGTTAGCACCTTCCTCCAACTCTCGACGATGTGACCACAAACTAGGACCACTCACTAATCATTTGAGTGCTTCACTCTTCAGATCAATGGTCCACGATCCGTGGTGATTGGACAACTATCCTCCGCCCCGGAACTTCAGCTTTCAGGACTTTGGTGGAGAGTTGATGCTAAAACTCCTGAAACTAAATTGTTGGAACGACATCACTTGATGATGTGTCGTGATCTATGTGTCTGCCACATGTCACTCAGAATTGTGATTTCTAGGTTTCTAAAATACCAAATCAACTTGACACTTGTCCTTATATGATTGTGCCATGTGTCCTTTCTGATGTAGGCTACCACCTATCCTTGTTGACATGGTCTGCCACATTCACCTCCTGGGTTTGATGACCCAAATTTGTCCTTGATCCAACGACTAGGATTATTTCATGATTTCGCATATCGTGAGTTCGATAGGTTAGTGAACCATGTTCCTTTGATCTTTGATTTCCCGGTCTGCGAAACTCCAAAATGGAGTCTTTGTTGATGTGCATGTTTTGGGATTTCGGGGTTCGCTACTTCAAAGGTTAAAGTTCCTTTGATCTTTTATTTCCCAGTCTATGAATCTCTGAAATGGAGCCTTTGTTGATGTGTCTGTTTTGGGATTTCGGCGTTTCGCATTTCACAACTTCAAGAATCCTGTAATGAAGAATCTCGACTCTTGACTCCTCCAAAACCCGGTATCTGAAACTCTGAAATGGAGTCAGATCAATGGTCCACAATCTTGATGATTCAACGGTCCAAATATTTTCGTGATTTCACATATCGCGATTTCCTACTATGATTTTCTTCCTTGAATCCTCCAACTCCCGGTATCTGAAACTTTGAAATGTCATGGTTTCGCATTTCGGGATTTCATCATTCTTGTCGTGAGTTTCCTTGACATTTCCAACTCCTGGTATCTGAAACTTCGAAATGGATATTAAGTCATGGTTTCGCATTTCACGATTTTCTGCCATGAGTTGCTTCCTTGACTCCTGGAGTTTACGCTTCTGAATGGGATCTAACGATCACTTGTTGAACTTGCCATTGCCATGCCATTATCCCTACACTATTGGTCATGATCTTTGCCATAAATGACAAACAAGGATACTCTACACTATCTCTTCTAATCTTATAGAGCTTTCTCTGCTGCGTCTTCCCAAAATGCTTCTGGTGCCCGCCTGGCACATTCTTCCTGTACTTAAGCCATCGTCGTTGTTGTACTTTCCATCAATGACAAGAATACGCTGCCTGTAAAACATGCCAACATTCTCCCCCTTTGGCATTGATGGCAAAAAAGGCACCCAGACTCTTTTCTCCCCCTTTGACATCAATGTCAAAGAGCACATTCTCCCCTTGAGTTGTTGCAGTATTTTTAGGAGGTATCAGATATTAAACCAACATAAACTCCCCCTGACAGGATGTAATTTCTTATTTGAGGTCTGCAGAATATTTGTATCTAAACCAGAGTCTTCTCCTTCTGATTCTTGGACATGTTCATATTCAGCTTCCACTGTATCCTCTGTAGAATACTCAAAATTGCTCACCTCTCTTACTGGGACTCCTTCATCAACCTTTTCTTGTCATAACTGGATGACTCCCCCTGTCACTGTTATCTCTCTGCTTCTGACTATTTCCCCCCTTTGTTCCTAAAATGTTAGCTTTCCTTGACAAGGTCTTTCCTCTTGTTATCTCTACAAGATGTCATGTATATCATTTTGTCAAACAAAATGTTGTTGTTGAAGATGTTGTTTTCCTATTGACACACTACGTAATTGTAGCTTGTACTTTTTAAACAACCCTTGGATCTCCCCATTGATTTTCATCGATCTCTATTACTTCAATTTCATTTTTCTTCCATGATGCATACAATCCAAGGCTTTTATGACCATATTCAATCACAAGAAAAAACCACTACAACCACTCTCATACCTTCTTTTCTTTTTCACAGATGAAGGACCTGTATCAGGTTTCTTAGGAGTATTGATTTCTTCCTTGTTGTATCCAATACCATATTTGTCATTTGGTGATCTCTGACTATCCAAGAGATTATCCAGGGTCATGGAGCTGTTTAAAAACTTGCTTTGGGTGTTTGACTTCTCAACCTTCAAAACTTTAGCTTCCATCTTATGACATGATTATTTTTCTACTTCTTCCATGGGATATATGCTAACTGAACATTCTTTTATTATATCTGTGTCTTCTTCTTTACTTGCAGGGGAGGATTCAATATCAACCTCATTAATTGTCCTTATTCCTTTATTCACCACTTGTCCTGAGTTTACATTTACCTTACACTCTTTGGACGTGAACACCTCTTCACTGCCTTTGTGCCACCTTTGACTTGTACTGAGAAAATTATGCTTCAGACCATCCACAAGCAGAATGTACTAGGCATCTCCTTTGTCATTACTCAAGCTTACCATCCCTCTTTCCTTGATTTTACCTGGTTCATCATTTTCAAGGATCACATTTCCTGTTTTTCTTTTACTTATGGACATAATCTTATCCTTGTCTCCAGTCATGTGTTTGGAACATCCACTGTCTATATTCCTAAAGGCCTTTTGTTTTTGAGTTGAAAGTGCTAGACCAGATTTTTCACTATCTTTCCTTTTCCATGTGCTGGCCTTTCTATCTAAGAACTTTATCCTTGGATCTTCTTTGTAATTCTTCAGATGGCAATTTGTAGCTTTGTGGCCAAAGTTATGAAAGTTATAGAATTCAATATCATTGTTCAATAGGTCAAATTTATTGTTGCAACATTGTCTACTCATTGACTGTTTATTATTTCTTGACCTCCTCAGTTGCATGTCTCTAGACTTAATTTGGCAATTTGCAATCTGTGATGGTTTGTTACTTGGCTATATCATTATTTGTTGTGGAAGATATTTATTCCTTTGAAATCTTAATTGCTCATGTCTAAGTCTTAAGGAACAATTTACAGCTTTGTGACCAAAGTTAAAACAACAGAAACAATATCCATAGAAAAATTCTTTGTGCCTAGAAAATGGTTGTCTTCTTTGAGCAAATCGATTTCTTCCATGCTGATGATTTCCTTGAGCAGGGAGTGTATTATTTCCTTGTTCTACAGATTTAGTTCTAGCACCTTTTTATTTACTCCTCTTGGGCAGTTGATTATCTTCCTTTGTTTCTGCAGGTTTGTTGTCGTCATTGGTTGTAGATTTGACAAACTTGATGAAGTATTTGTTGCTTGGATGACCACTACTTGATCCCTCTTCATAACCCAACCTTGTTTTCAAATTTGGATTTCTTTGTTGATTCAGAATGGTGGCTAATCCTTTTAAGGCTTTGATACTTGACAGATTCTGATGATAGAAGGCTTCAAACTTCTCCAACTCTTTCCTAGTTTTCACTACTTCTTCTTCCAGAGCTTTACAACTTGCCTTCTTTTCTGATAACTGTTGTTTTAGAATGTCCTTGATTTTCTTTGCCTCTTCTAATTCCACTTTTAGCAGGGAAAAGTCTTCATCAGGCTGTTTACTGTCTTTCTCAAACTGTATCAACAATTGTTTTTTCTTTTTGTTCTTAATTCTGAGTCTGTCAATCTCTTCCAGTGCATTGATCAGTTCTCCTTCCATATCAACCACAACTTCTTCATCATTATCATCATTGCCTGTTCTTTTATTATCATAATCCTCTTTGGCCATAAGCATGAAGTCATTTACCTTATCTTCATAGGAAGAGTCACTATCAATGTCTTCTGAGGAGTCATCATTGTTTACACATAAACTTTTCTTTCTATCAAATCTTTTGGATTTGTGCTTCTCTTCACCTTCAGATTTCTGGTCCTTCTTCTCGTGTGGACACTTATTTACAAACAGACCTATCTTACCACAATTAAAACATTTGAGGGGAATCTTTCCTTGATATTTTCCTGATCCTTTCTTTAACCTTCTCACAAATTTTGCCTCAATATCATTTAATCTGAATCAGTATCCTTGTTTGCTTTAAAATATGCTTCTCTAGTAATGGATTTATCTTTGTTGATTCTCATTTCATATGTAGTTAAAGTTCCTAGGCGTTGATCAATGGACAGAGTTTTAAGATCGTTTAGTTCTTCTATTGCAGAGACTTTTGGATTAAATTTATCAAGCAAAGATCTTAAAATCTTTTAACTAAAATTGATTCTTCAATCTTCTCACCAAGACCCTTCATGGGATTCACAAGTTCTTCAACTCTTAAAAAATACTTTCTAACTGTTTCATCTTCATTCATCTTTAGTTGTTCAAACTTCAACCTAAATGTTTGAAGTTTGGCATCTTTTACTTTCTCATTTCCTTCATAGCTGCTAATAAGTTTATCCCACATTTCTTTGGCAGTTTGAAGATGCATCACCTTTACAAACTCGACTTCTATAAGTCCATTCAATATAGCATTCATTCCCTTAGCATTAAAGATAAATTCTAACATATCATCCTTGGAAGCTAGCACAACAGGCTTTATGTATCCAGTCTCTACTACATCCCAAACATCAACACCTAAGGCCATTAGGTATGTTCT
>ML784595.1:248997-313003 GCA_009831015.1 Picea engelmannii
TTATGTATCCAGTCTCTACTACATCCCAAACATCAACACCTAAGGCCATTAGGTATGTTCTCATTCTAACCTTCCAGAAGGAAAAATTTGTTCCATCAAACAAAGGAGGCTTAGTGGCCGAAGTCCCTTCATGACTTGTCACGTTTAAGATTACATATCGACCTTTAGATAAAAGGAACCTGCTCTGATACCAATTGTTGCACAACTGAGAGGGGGGGGGGGTCAATCAGTTTTTACCATGCTTAAACAATTATGCTTATTTTAAACTCTTTGCAGAGCACTTAATGGCAATCACAATAATGTAGGGAGGTAAGCAATAGAACATTTGACATCAGTCACACATATGAAATATACAAAGACAGACATTTCCTGAGGAAACCCATAAAGGGTAAAAACCTCTTCTTCTTGGTATGATAAGTAATCTTTACATTCTGTACATTATTATACATATGAGCTCCAACTCATTGTGAGGCTACAACCTCTGTTTTGCAAGCTGCAACTTGCTGAGAGCACCAACTCTCTATTTTCTCTAGAATCTACTGGAAGGAAGCACCAACTCCCTGGTTTCTCTAGCACCCACTAAAAGGAAGCACCAACTCCCTGGTTTCTCTAGCACCCACTAGAATGAAGAAACAACTCCCTAAGTGCTCCAGCACCAACTGAATGGAAGAACCAACTTCCAATCACACAGGCACCAACCTGTAAAATAGAGAACAACAGTTCTCCCTTGCACCACCCTGCCACCCTTGTTTCTCTGGCTGCAACCAGATGGAAGCTACAACTCCCTATGTTCAAGCACCCACTTGAACCTCTGAGGACAACAGTCCAACCTAGCACCTCCCTACCACCCTGAAATATAAATTTTTCTATATATAAATTTATCACAATGATACAATATTTATCAATGGCTTACCAGTCTCATCACTATTCTGCTACACTGCACTGCTCTACCTGCATCAGTGTCTTCTTGCACCCCCTCCTTATGCTTTATGTTCTTCTGCCTTTTATTCTCTATGCACCATGTCCATTATATGCACCATTCCTCTTCTCTACATTTCAGCTACTGCACTCTTCCTCCTTCTACACACCTGAATCACTCTCAACAACCCCCAATCTCTTCTTTGTTCTATGTTTTTATTCTCTCTGTTCATATTCTGCATTCTTTATTCATAATGCTTCTACATGCTCTCCCCATGTTGAGTTCTCTTCCTGATCATTATTGCAACTCTTCAGATTCTCTAGAAGTTAAACCCATGCATTCATCATCACTGGGTGTTATGCCGAGATTCCTTAGCCTCTCCAACAGTCAAGACTCTTTGTCTTCTCTGTCACAGTCGAGCTCATTCCCTTTGTTGCAGTTCCAGGCTCCAACGGTCTTACATATTTCAATAGCCTCTATGAATGATCTTCATTCCACTAGAATATGCCTTGAGACTCTTCATCTTCTTTGGCGATCACCCTAAAGTCTCTTCACCCTCTGGCAGAAACCATCAGTCATTTCTAGCAGTTACACTGTGAACCTCCAAGAAAATGCATCAACAATTGAATCACCAACTGTCCAAGAGTCATGATCCAGTTCTGCTAACTGAATCATAATTGATTGATTAACTATGAAGAGAAACAATAGCCCTTCGATCATATTTCCAAGTATCCAACACCGTTGGATTACAAGCACAGGGTCTCACGTTGATTTCTCCATTTCGAATTTCGACAATTCTTGTGATGAGATATCTTGACGCTCCATGTCGCGATCCTCGAAAATATGAAAAAGGAGCTTAGCTAGACTAGCTCCTTCCCTTCTCGTGACCATCGGTGGTGACCAGGTGCTTATCCACAAAGCACTTTACAATTCGCAACTTCGGGACTCCTGTGATGAAGGGTCTCGACTCTTCATGTTGCGATTGCCGAAACTCTGAAATGGAGTTTAGCTCCACTAGCTTCTTCCCCTCATGTGACCACTGACGGTTACCACAGCCTACACCAAAAGGTGTTTTTCACATTTTGACATTTCAGGATTTCGCATGTCGCGAATTCCTTTTGCAAGGCATCTCAACTCTCTAAGTCACGATCTCTGAAATGGAGTTTAGTTGTTAGTGCCTTCCTCCAACTCTCGATGATGTGACCACAACCTATGAACACTCACTAATCATTTGAGTGCTTCACTCTTCAGATCAATGGTCCACGATCCATGGTGATCGGATGACTATCCTCTGCCCCAAAACTTCAGCTTTTGGGACTTTGGTGGAGAGTTTATGCTAAAACTCCCGAAACTAAATTTTTGGAATGACGTCACTTGATGACGTGTTGTGATCTGTGTGTCTGCCATGTGTCACTCAGAATTTTGATTTTCAGGTTCCTGAAATGCCAAATCAACTTGACACTTGTCCTTATATGATTGCACCATGTGTCCTTTCTGACGTAGGCTGCCACCTATCCTTGTTGACATGGTCTACCACATTCACCTCCTGGGTCTGATGGCCCAGATTTGTCCTTGATCCAACGACTAGGATTATTTCGCATATCACGAGTTCAAGAGGTTAGGGAACCTCGTTCCTTTGATATTTGATTTCTTGGTCTGCGAAGCTCCAAACTGGAGTCTTTGTTGATGTGTCTGTTTTGGGATTTTGAGGTTCGCTACTTCAAAGGTTAAAGTTCCTTTGATCTTTGATTTCCCGATCTGGGAAACTGTAAAATGGAGTCTTTATTGATGTGCATGTTTCAGGATTTCAGCGTTTCAAATTTTAAAACTTTAGGACTCTTGTGATGAAGAGTCTTGACTCTTGAATCCTCCAACTCCCAGTATCCGAAACTCCGAAATGGATTCAGATCAACGATCCACAATCTTGATGATTCGACGGTCCAGATATTTTCGTGATTTCGCATATCGCAAGTTCTTTCCGTGAGTTGCTTCCTTGACTCCTCCAACTCTCGGTATCCGAAACTCCAAAACATCATGGTTTCGCATTTCACGATTTCATCATTCTTGTCGTGAGTTTCCTTGACACCTCCAGCTCCCGGTATCCGAAACTCCGAAATGGAGATTAAGTCGTGGTTTCGCATTTCGTGATTTTTTGTCGTGAGTTGCTTCCTTGACTCCTGGAGTTTACGCTTCTGAATGGGATCCAACAATCACTTGTTGAACTTTCCATTGCCATGCCATTACCCCTGTTCTTCTGGTCGCGATCTTTTCCATCAATGACAAACACGCATACTTTGCACTATCTCTTCTGATCTTATCGAGCTTGCTCTATTGCGTCTTCCCAAAATACTTCTGGTGCCCGCTTGGCACATTCTTCCTATACTTAAGCCATCTTCGTTGTTGTACTTTCCATCAATGACAAGAATACGCTGCGCGTAAAACATGCCAACAATTTTTACATTCTTTTGAGAATTATTATTATGATGAATTGTGTGTAGAGATATCAGAACTTAAGAAGAATAAAGATGAATCTATTGAATATTTGTTTATTATATTTACTCATCTTTTCTATAGATTTCCTTTGGATGATAGGCCCTCTACCAATTATTTGATTTCCTATTTACTTTCTCTTACTAATTAATCATATCAGCCAGTGGACGATGAATCTAAATCATGTTTTAATGTTCCTTTACATCTTGATTTGGATTTAAATAAGAATGTTGAAAATGTTCATGGTGTAGTTGGACTCCATATGTATGGATTTGTATTTACTATGGGGGATATAGATTAGAGAGAGAATTATTTTTTGGAATAAATATGTGTTTCCTCCCACTACTCCAATCCCCCTTTCCTCCTTGTGACGAAAAAGAGATCTCTTGTGTTGAAAATTCAATTTCATATTTTTCTATAGTAGACCAAGAGGGGGGTGTTTCTGCTGATGATGGGACAATTTGGGTCACACCGATGGTTATGCCAGGTTCTCATTATCCTATAAAATATTTTCCATCACAAGGAATGGAATAGTAAGAAATGGAGAAATACATGAATGATGATCATTTTTTTGATAAATAAAATCTGGATACTCATGACATTAAATTTTTCTCACCCATGGATAATGTGGAATTTATTTATGTTGATTTCGGTTGTGTTGTTGTTATAAATTCTCAAATCTCAACCGTTATAGATCAAGAATGATTTCCTACTGCTAATGGATTAGTCATTGAAACTTCTTGTTCTAAGAATTATTGTGATTTGTTCCTCTCTTCTAACTATGAATATTGTTTGGAATATATTTCAGATTCTCATATTGCGCAGGAGAAAAACAACTGCATTGATCATTTCACTCAAGGATAATAAATTAACATACAAGACATACGACTTTTATCACAACAATCCACATTTTTCTTGGAAGAGGAAAACCATGTTGAGCAAGAATGTGTTGATTGTGAAAGCATTCCTAGTGTGGTTCTTACCAATTCACAATCATTCACCATTGTTCTTAAAGAGGAGGAACTATCATTCAATGAGTCAACTTTTGGAAATATTTAATGTTCAATATAAGCTTTCAATTCTCTTAATTATTCCACTTATTATTATTTATATCCTGATCTATTTAATGGTTTGATCTTGCAGGAAGCCACCCATTGTACTATTTAAATAAACTCATTGGGTCCCACCCCTTTTGAAGTACTTGATGGTGGTAATGTGTGTATGGAAGATAGAGAGGATAAATCCTCTTCCCATGTGTTATCACATGAATTTTTCATGGGTTATATGTAGTTTTTGTAGGCCGGCCAAGTCCTTTGTTTGCACAGGGAAAAGCCATGAGCGAAATTCAACATTCATAGCAGTCCATTTCAAGATTCAAATATAAGAAAGCAGACAGGATCAATTTTCAACGACGAAGATCCCATATAAAGTTCATATTAGTGGCTCTCAGGTGGTAAGAGTTTCAAATTCACGAAAGGATTAACTACTAGACAAAATCTCTCAAAGCCCAAAGTAATGAGAGGCGGCCATGTCAATTGGGAGAAATTCACTTTGGGAGATATTCATGCCCGCATTCAAAATCTCTCGAAGCTTAAAGCACTGAAGTAACGAGAGGCTGCCACATCAACCGAGAGAAAGTTACTTTGGGGTATTTACATCCAAACATCCTAAAGTCCTGAAGAGATGAAGTCCTGAAGTGACGTCGTGATGATACATCACTCCAGGATTTTTTCACTCTTTACAATCCAAAACTCCTAAAGCCTGAAATGTCGAAGTGTCGAAGACACTTGCCACTCATCTATCAGGACTAGTGGAGCTCATTCGTGGACACAAGTGGCTTCCATCTAGCCTTGACATGTGGCACTCATTCCAGGTCATTTAGTTGTGTCATTCACCCATTTCCATGTGACACATGTCGCCCTTATTTCCAAGACATGTCAGCACAGTGACGTCAGGCCACCACATCAGATTGGTGATATCATCCTCTGGGAGGTATTCATTCTCAACATTCAATGCTCCCAAGTGCCAAAATTGTCTCCATCTCTAAACATGGTTAAATGGATTATAAAGTTGGCAGGCGAATAAATTTTAGCAGGGTGTTCCCAGATCGTGGGTTGAGACAAGATCGAAGACCACACTTCATTGCGGGGACAAAAAGTTTTCAAATGCTAAAATCTTAGATTGGTCCCACAATAGAAACCATGGTATAGCTAAAGAGGTACGTGGCAGTTGGTGGTGGATTACGGGGGTCAAATCTGTGTGGACCCAAACCTCCCTTGGAAACTTCCGCAATCGCGTGCTTATATGGGGTCCAATATGAGATCAACGCATGGCAACATGAACTGGGCATTAATCCAAATCATAAAAGCAATGTTACAAGGAGAAGCAGAATGTTAGCAGGCCGCAACTAGTCTATCACTAGAGGAAAGAGAACAATTGAATCTCGCCTTAAATGGAAGCATGGAGGGTCTGACCGAGGATACAAAAAATATCAGCGTGAATCAGTTAATGAATGAAGGACTGGCGGTTGAACAATCGAATCCCCCCTTAAATGGAAGCATGGAGGTTCTAGTCGAAGATACCAAAAAATGTTAGCCCAAAGTACCACAAATGGCATTTTTTCCTGCAGGCCCAGATTGACCCAAGTTTCCTTCTAAAAGAAGGAACAAGACAAACAAGAGAAGACACCATCTACTCTCTTGATTACAAATACATCAGATGAATGATAGGAGAGCGTTGGATGATTGAGCAAAGATACCTTTTGTAATATTTTGACTAAGAAGATCTGTTATCTGGTTATGTATGGGACTTGAGACATTTTCGTTAATAGAAGTCAGTTTCCTTTCATCATCATGTTTCCTCTTACTCTGAAATGATCATGATTGGATGATCCATATGATATTTTATAGTTGTGTTATAATGGATGTTTGATTGTTTGATTATAATGATGCTCTGAATGTTTTTCAGTGTTTTAAAATTTAGTTTCAAAAGGTTCTTGTGACTGATTTTTTATTCACTTAGCTTCTTGAAGGCTTGATGCTTGTAGAATACCTATCCACATTCCTCACTATGTCTTCCTTCTATTCACCATTATCCTTAAACCACTGACTCAAGTTAATCAAAACCTCATTTTCTTATGCATGCTAGCCCAATTTTCTGTGTTAAAACATTCTAATGCTAAGTTTTTCGCATTTGACCTTTCATCATTAATTCACATTCACAAACTTTTTGATGGGTATTGGGCTTATCCTCTTGCAATATAAAGGTGACTCGCAGTGCTAACATTATTGGCACCATTTCTGGGGAACAAATTGAAGACATTTCCCTGGGATTGAACAACAAAGCAATATTGATTCTAAAGGTGCATTAGAATTCAGTACATTAAAGATTACAATTTGCACCTGGTGACTTCACTATTTCAGTTGTGGCTCCCAAAGGCTAACATGCGAGGTATACTCCAGGTATACCTCTGGAAACACATGAATCTAACCCAGAGAAGATTATCAAGAAAGGAAAGGCTTCTCAAGAAGACTATTCAACTATTTTACCATGTAATCCTGGTCTTTTACATGATTCTACTTTTAAAACTCCAGTAGCCATATCCAATTCTCCTCTTTTACCTTCTACTTAAGTGTCGAAAAGGTTGGATTTTGATTTTTTTCTTGTTGAATACTCTTCTTTTAGCCCCAAATTGGATGAATAAAATTTTGAAACCCTTACTTCTCCCATTGTTGTAAGTTGGTTCAGACTCGAGAATCTTGAAGATTTTCCTACTTTGGGTCTTCCTACTCCTCCTATCAAATTTGTTGTGACTCAAGAAGAGGAAACCTATTTTCCCTTGGACCCTATACCATCTTCCTTCAAGATTCAAATGCTTCCTTTTTCTCCAAAACTCCACGATGCATTTGCATCTATCAAAATTCCATCCCCCCTTCATTCTCCTATAGTTCACAACCCGATGGAAGGTGCTAATATTCCTAGAAATAGGATGGATGCCATAGTGGTTGTTAGGCATTCCCCTCTTATTTTACCTCAGCCTATGAATGCTCTCTCAGTTGGAGACTACCTTAAGTACATGCCCAAGTTCACAGGGGAGGAAGACATAACTGCAGAGGAACACCTTGCAACTTTTTATAGTTATGCAGATAATCTTAACATTGAGAATAAAGATGTATGGATGAGGGTGTTTGTAGAGAGTCTTGATGGTGAGGCTAGAAAATGGTATAGGGGTTCGAATCCTGGATCTATTACTGGGATTGAAGCTTTGGATGATGCTTTCTTGAGGAATTGCGGGGATAAAAAGGATTTCCTTTATTATATCACAAAATTTGGGTCACTTAAGAGGAAAGAGGGGGAACCTGTTTTAGATTTCTCAAAAATATTTAATAGAATGTACAACAAGATTCCCACTGAAATAAAGCCTACAGAAACCTTTGCCAAGATTACCTATGCTAGTTCTTTTGACCCTGATTTTTTCCTCCTGTTGAGAGAAAGAAGATATACCTCTTTGTCTCATATGCAAGATGCAGATTTGGAAGTAGAATCTAACATATTGGAAACTAAAAATCTTAGGGGGAAATCTGATAGAGATAGAAGGAAAGGTAGGGTAGAAGCTTCAACCTCAGAATCCCCGGTTTTCCATCCTCAAGTTGATGAGCATACAAAATTGGTAAAATCATTTTCTGTTGAAATGGAGAAGTTGAAACTTGAAGGAAAACATAACTATAGGAACACACATAATGTTGATAATAGAGGTAATTTCAAAAGACCAAATAATGCCCCTGAGGTCCTCCAAAGAGTTCAAATAAGTATGGATAGGGATGATAAAAAAGTCCAAGCCCCTCTCCAAAACAACCTTGTTGTTGATGAAGAAGGAGAGGATGAAGAAATGGATCCCGTAATCCATTGTCTTGGTGAAACCTCTTCATCTCCTCATTTAACCCAATCTACATATGAAGAGTCTCTCATGGATAGTCATTTAAATGAATTGAGTAAAGGGGGGAAAAATGGAAATCCAAGTAAATACAACCTAAGGTAAAAATACAAAGATGGGAAGACTGACGCTTATGATTAGCCCACCAAAACAAAAAATTATGCTAAGGCTGTGGAAGCTAGCAGCAAAGAAAAATATGCACAAACCCCAAGACATTGGCTAAGAGCCCTACCCCAGAAGTTAAGGAGATCCTAAAATCTCCATCCTATTTTAGCTTTGAGATTGATATTCAAAAAATTAAAATCCCTGTACCTTTTTTGGAGATGATTAAGAATTAGGAATTCAAAGGATATCTTTCTAAAATGTTGCAGCTCAAACCATCCTATAATTCCACAAATTCAATAAACCTTCAAGATGAAAAACTAGTTGTCATCCTGGGACCTTTGGTAGAGTATAGAGATGACTCTCCCCTCCCCCCCCCCTTTATACACATCATTAAACATTCATGATAAAGTGTTGCACAACTTCTTGATGGACTCAGGGGCATCTCATAACCTCATGCCTAAAATTGTCATGGATGATATTGGGTTGGAAATTAAGAAAACCTACCATGACCTATACTCATTTGATTCCAGGAAAGTGAAGTGTCTTGGGGTTATTAAAAACCTAGTTGTTACCTTGTTCCAGCTTCCAATGAAAAGTGTGGTCATGGATATTGTAGTGGTTGATGTCCCCCCCTAAGTTTGGGATGCTCTTGTCAAGATCTTCTATGAAAATACTAGGGGGAACTTTGCAGATGGACCTTTCATATGCCACCATTCCTGTATTTGGGGGAGAACATAGAAGGATTTATAGGGAGGCACAATTAGCCTACATCATCAGTGATGAAGAAAATCCTACCAACCACCCTATTTTTTCACTTGATATTCATTTATGATCTAGTATATTATAGCTCATTGATGCTCCTCAACCACCTATTGAAATTAGAAAACATTCCATCACCTCTTGTGAATATCCTCCTCCTAATACCTATGTTTGGAAGATGTTTTTTGATGGGGCCTCTTCTAAGGAAGGTGTTGGTGCTGGGGTAGTATTTATTTCTCCTACCCAAGAGATCATATCTTTGTCCTACAAGATTGAATTTGAAACTACAAACAATGTGGCAGAATATGAGGCTCTTGTTTTGGGTTTGAGGGATTCTAAATACATGAGGATTGAAGAGATAGCAGTGTTTGGAGATGCTGAATTAATTGTTCATCAAGTTAAAAATATGTATCAAGATAAACACCCCATGTTAAGGACTTACAGAAATGAAGTTTGGGATATTGTTGATAGTTTCTTCTTATCTTTGAATATCTCATTTGTTCCAAGAAAGGATAACACTATGGAATATTCCTTGGTTGTTTCAACAAGTAATTTCAAAGTTCCTTTGACCCCTAAGCTCAAATATGATGTGGAAGTGAAGTATATACCCTCCATACCTAACAATGTCAAACATTGGAAGGTTTTTGAGGATGATCTTGAGATAAAAATATTTATGGATATTGTGGATGAGTTTGCTTCCTTACATATCGATCAAGATCATGATACCGAAAAAATCCCTCATGCTGATTTTTTTCTGAATAAAATTGTTGATCATCATATTGTTCAGTTGCCCAGTAACCATATTCCAAAAGGACTAGTCCCCTTGGAGATATTGTTTGATAGAAATTATTTTGTTGTAAAGGTTAAAGGTTCAACTAAAAATGTTGAGGTGACTGAATGAAATTTAGGTACAGAGGAAGATCCAAAGTATGTTAAGTTGTCTAGTATCTTGTCAAAGGAACAAAGGGCTAAGTATGTTAAGATTTTAAAGGAGTTTGTTGATGTGTTTTCCTAGAAATATGAAGATTTAAGAACATATGACACAAATATCATTGAACATAAGATTCCTTTAAAAGAGGAGACCAAGCATTTTAGGCAGAAACTTAGATAGATAAATCCCATGTTGTTTCCTATTATGGAAAAGGAAGTGAAGAAGTTGTTGGATGCCAAGATCATCATTCCTTTGAGGTACTCATAATGGGTGGCTAACTTCGTGCATGTGAGGAAGAAAAATGGGGAAATTAGATTATGTGTTGATTTGAGGAATTTGAACAAAATCTCAAAGAAACATTAATACCCCTTGCCAAAGATGGAGCACATTTTGTGGAGAGTCACTGGTTCCTCTAGGATGTCTATGATTGCTAGAATTTTTTGGTTACAATTAGATCTTTGTCTTTCCTGAAGATAGAGAGAAGATAACCTTTACTACTCCTTGGAGCACATTCATGTATGCTAAAATTCCCTTTGGATTGATGAATGTAGGAGAGACCTTTCAGCGAGAAATGGACATTGCATTCATTGGGGAGAAGGACAAGTTTGTAGTCATCTATCTAGATGACATTACAGTGTTCTCAAAATATGATAAAGAACATTATCATAATTTGAAAAGGGTCCTCCTGAAGTGCAGAAAGTTTGGTCTATCTCTCAATCCTAAGAAGTCTTTGTTTGCTCTGAAGGAAGGTAAGTTATTGGGGAACAATGTATCAATGGAAGGGGAAAGAATTGATCCCAGCAGGGTAGAGGCCATCTAGACCTTATCTTTTCCTAGATCCAAGAAAGAAGTCCAGTCTTTTCTGGGGAAAATCAATTTTCTAATAAGGTTCATCGCTAACTTTGTTGAATTAGTGAAGTAGATCACAACCATGATTAGAAAAGGGAATGAGGTGAAGTGGACTACTGAGGCTCGAAAATATTTTGATCAGATCAAAAAGGCCTTGACCGAAGAATCTGTGCTCTTCATCCCTGACTATTCCAAGGAGTTTCTGATATTTTCCTTTGCCTCATTTGACACATTGGTTGTTGTTTTGATGCAAAAAACTACTGAGGGTTTAGAGAGTCCTATTTTTTTTTCCAGCAAAACATTGAGGGATGTAAAAATGAGATATGATATCATGGAAAAGAAGGCTTATGCTTTGGTCAAATCCCTTAAGTATTTCAGGGCATATTTTCTGCATTCAAAGATTGTTGCATATGTCCTTTTAGCCTCAATGAAAGAGATACTTATCCATCTTGACATAGATGGGAAAAGGAGAAAATGGATTTCTAAAATTATGGAATTTGACCTTGAAATGAAGCCAACTAAACTAGTGAAAGAACAAGGTTTATCCGGGCTACTGGCTAAATCAAATTGCAAAGATTTAGGGGTTAATTTCATTAACATAAACTTAGAAAATCAGGAAGATGAGTTTGTTGATAAAATCTCTCATGCCAGCCCAAATTTGGCAAAATGCACTTGGTATAAAGACATCATATATTTTCTGTAGAAGTTGCAGCCTCCTGATGGTTTGGACAAGAATGAGGTGAGAGATTTGAAGCTTAAAGAAATCAGATATTGTATTGGAAATATCCTCTTGGAGTTATTTTGAGATGTTTGGATCCACAAGAAGCTCAAAAGGCCATGACTGACTTCATGACAACTTGTGTGGGGGCCATCATTTTTGGAGAACCACAACCTATAAGATCCCCAAAGATGGGTATTTTTGGCCTAGAATTTTTACTAATGTTTGTGCAAAGATTAGAGCTTGTGTCAAATGCCAAAGGTTTTATGGAGAGAAACAACTCAAATATTTTCCTTTGAATCCTATGGTAGTTTTTGGACCTTTTTGACAGTGGGCTCTTGTTTGCATTGGGGCAGAACCAGGGTTCAACGCTTCAACAACACACCAACAAAATCCTAACTACCAGCCCTTTCAGAAACACCTAGGAGGCAGATGAAGTCTCACCTGAGGTAGAGGCAGGGGGGGTTGTAGGACTCAAGTTTCTACAACCTAGCTGAGACACAGATCTATGATCACAATACTTAACAAAGCACTTAGAAGTTAACATTCATTAGATTTTACCCTTATTCACATTGCATATTCAAATACCAATTACAGAACAACACAGTATTCATCAAGATCAAGCACAACTAATCCTCAAGCACATAGCCTTACAATAGATCCATCATTCATTCTCATCATAAAGCACTTAAGCATTCATAGATCTATATATTATAATAGTGAACTAAGAAAATTCAAGAACAAGATAGCACAAAGCACAATAACATAGGATATACGTGGTTCACCCCAAGCATGGGGATACATCCACAAATTCTTCTTCTTATTTATTATCTTCTTTCAATTTTCTTACATGCACAGAGACATGAAACCAACTTCGCATAGGATAGGAGATCTGTGTGCACCTCACTAGATCATCCTTCCCCGAGTCAGGTCACAACACAAAGACTTCTTACACATTTTGCACACAAGCTTCTTATAATCACTTGCAATTAGCTTTGCAAGTCTTAACACATAGTATGCACAAAGCATTCAAAACTATTTGCACTGAGCACACTGGCTTACAATTGACTCCTTCTTACATTGCCTAGATACTTATTAATACATTACAAAAGGAGCCTAAACATGGGTAAGACCCATGGGACGACATCCCATACCCGTTACATAAACCCTAATCCCCAAAAATCCCATAAAAAGGGGGTGATATCCCGTGATCTTCGCTTCGAATGGGCACTCTGTCTTCAACCAGCCTATCGAAGTCCCAAAAATGGTCAAACACGACCAAGGTTCTCCAAAACTTGGTCGAGGGACAACATGCCCCCAACGCTCACCTATGACTCATCCCGAGTCACTCTGACCTAGGAAAATATTCTTCGAAGGCCTCGATATTGGATTGAGCTGCCTTGACTTGTTGTTTCGCCAGAGCCTCCTGCTCGACGAACTCTTGATTGACCTTCTCAGTGATAGGTCCTTCCAATCATTGTTCCACCAAGTTGACCACTTGTTCCAGTTGTGCACCTTATCCCTCGATCTCCTAAAAAAGTGTACAGGCTTCGTCCTGTACTGACTGGAGTCTCTAGGTCACTTCCATGGATTTACTCTAGATGGCATGGACCTGCTGATGAACTATGCGTTGTTCCTATGACCTTTTCATCTTCTCAACTATTGAAAGAAGTTTCAATTGTGATTGCATTGTCGATGCTTGTTGATTTTCCTCTTGAAGTTATGCTTCTAATGATCTTAGTTACGGGTCCTATGCGAGGTGATCATAGGTATGCACACTGTGGTTGTTGAGTAACTTACATTCTAAGGCCAATGCCTTGATTCTTTTGACTGCACTCCTGACATTTTCTTCCTTCTAATCTCGCACATCCTACAGAGTGCTTGGCACTGCTTCCAGTTCCAGTTCTGCCACTCTTGCTTGAAGCTGTTGAATAGATTCAACAAGATTCTCCACTTGACTCTCCATTGTGTATTCTTCTATCTGTGTGAGGCTTAACATATAGATAAGTTCTCTGGAGACTGCCTCCTTGACTCCCATCTATTTTTCGAGTAGTTGTTCTTTTTCCTTCTATATCTATACTTTATCCTCTGCAAACTTCGCCTGGAGGTCATCTTTCTCTTGTTGCGTAACCCTACGCCGCTCTAAGGCTTCCTCCTTTGCTTGATGTAATTCTTATGTGTCCTGCTCCTTTTCCTCCTAGGGCCGATGAACGCGAGCCTCTGTCGAATATGATAATCTGTGTATCTGGGTAGGATCATATTCTACTTCTATTCCTCCTTATGACAATGACACAGTAGACACTACGCGGCTCTAATAAAGATCCTATTGGACACCTTTGAGCTCTGCCTCAATCCTATCAAACATTATCTCTTGTTTGGCTTCATTTCGCTGTAAAATTTCCTACGACGTGTCTGATACAGCTGCAATGATAAGGTCAATATCATCCACCGTGAGTACAACCTATAATTTAGGCTTATTTTCTCATGATTTCTTTTGTGCTGATGGTTTCTTCTGGGAAACCTTTATTTTCTTAGATGTCTCATCCTCCGTGATGGGATCCTTAGTTGGTGTCACTTCTCCATGTTCCTACTTGTTTTCTTCCCCTTCATTCTCTTCCTAATCTACTTCCTCATCTCCTCCTCCTCCTAGTGAATCTGGTGTAGTTTCCTTTGATGCGTTGTTAATTTCCTATACTTCTTCCTTCTTCTTCCTTCTATTGTTGTTGGGTCCATCATACTCTTCTTGAGTGACTACAGGATGTCCGATAAGTTCAGGGTCAGAGAGTTTTTCCTGTTCAACCGGTATAAGGAACTCTGCAGGCCATTCCTTGGTTATTTCTTCCATGTCCTCCTCTATGAGTTTGTAATAGGACTAGAGGTATTCCTTTTGTTTGTCCCCATGCATAGTGATGTAAATGAAATGCCTATATGTGTAGAACTTTGCAAGTGGCCTGAACCTGTGCAAAGTTTTCGGCGTCATGCAAGGGAAAGATTCAATGGCCCTCTTCAGCTGTAAATAATATGTGTGGAACACCGCACTAGATTTCCATTGTTTTTCCATGTCGCCTAAACATCAAAGCATTGTGAATCTTCGTGGCCAGTGGTTTGGATGACTCAATTTCAGGGAAGGTCGCTCCTTCTGGCATCTCCCAAGTGATGAAGGCAATGAGAATCAACAACCAACTAAAATGAAACTCATAGCCCTAGTCCAGTGATTCTCGACAATATTTCTCCAACTGGTTGACTAGGTAGCTCACCCAGTTCGTTTGCATCCCTTCGATGCATTTTCCTATGAGGTTGACAATGAACCCCGTGACTTGCATTGGTTTTTTCTTCCTAGAAATATTACCAACGATCAACTGGAAAGTTAGGCTCACTGTGCCATTTTGGATGGAGGCTACCTTGTAGCCTCGGTTCCCTTTATCCACATATTCATAGGTTTCTTTTATGCACTGTGCCAAGGCATGATCTGTAGCCTTCCCTGGGTAAAAATCCTGAGGGTTGGGTCCTTGTATGATTAATATGGTGATCCAATGGATCAACGCTAGATATACAGTGATGCGCCGATCCAAACACATGTAACTTCCATGGTAGCATGAAAGGAGGAGTTTAACGCATGCATTAAGCTCCTGATGTCTGCCAAAGTGTGGTATCTTGATCACGTTAAGTATTGTTGATCTTGCAATGTCCATGGTCCATGGTTGGGGGATTATCTTTGACTTCTACCCCATTGTCTTGGTTAAGTGCTTATGTGGCACGATCATGCCATAGTTCTTGCGGTCTCCTAAGTTGAAATCTATGATCTTTAGCGTCATAATTTGGCCTAATTGTAGTCCAACTGCATGTATCCCGTTCGAGATATATGCAGTAATCAGTGTATATTCGAAGTCCCTTGGGATGCTATCATGACTAACTAAGCCAGCCAAAGGTGGGATATAGTTGGGAATGATTGATGAGATAAGCTTCGCATTTACCAAGTCGTCGCGATGCTTGCTCTCTTTCTATGTCGCAGTTCGAGATGGCCCAGATCGACGTGCAGTCGATGGGGAGGCTTGCAAACCTCTCGTCGATGAGGCCTGTTCTCCTATGGACATGACCTTCTCAGCCATGAGGTCGATAAAAATCTCTTCGACGGATTTATCTAGTGTGCTAAGGTCGCTTGACATGCACGCTCGTGATCAAATGTCTCAGATAGGTGGACGAATGCTTAAGGTAAGAAGAACAGGTGGAGAGGTCTCAATAAGCACTGCGTGAAAACAAATAGTTCTCGGTGGGCTCATATAATCACAACGGTTTAAATAGATAACAACTTAACAGACTCCTCAAATAGTCAGGAATGCTTCAATCAATACAATTCCATCCATTATGGCATGGTTCCAATGGTCCAATGGTGAACGTTCCAATGGTCCAATGGCGAATGGTTCCAATGGTCCATTATGGTGTGGTTCTAACGGTCGGGATGCCTCCAATGGTCATATTACTTTGTCTTGGCAAAGTACCAGTCGATGTTTTTCTTCTATTCTGGCGAGGTTCAAGTTATGCAAGCCTTCATTCTGTGAAGTCCTCTTTGGAACCTTCTGTAATTTTTCTATATTTGCTTTCTTCTTACTGAGCTTTCTTTTTTTCTTTTCGGTGATCTGTGTCTCTGGATTCCTTTTTCCATTATTGTTCTTATCTTTTCTTAGCATATTAACTTTACACTATTGAGGATATTTCACAAGGTTCAAGGATAATACTTTGTCTCTTACTGTTTCTGGAGTAGGTGCTCTATTCTCCTACATGGATAGGTTCTTTAAGCCTTCTTTTGTTCTTTAAACTTTAAAAACTAATTCTTTGTCCCTCAGTTGCTTCGACTTGTCCTCTTTTTCTTCTATTAAGCGTGATATTCTCTTAGCCATGAGATCCATTCATTCTTTCTTTTTTTGTTCTATGGATTCCTCTTCTTCTTTCCTTTGGATCTGATTTCTCTCAATCCAAGTCCTTCCCAACAAAAGTGAAAAAGGGGTGTTGTTATCAACAAACTTAATGACCTCTAATTCTTCTTCCATCTATGTTCCATGAGTACTCATAGGTACATGAGTAATTCTTCCACATAGGGTTATCATCTTTCCTTTAAAAAATCCTATTCCTCCCAATGAAGGAATCATAGCAGGTTTTCCCAAAATTTCCCAAGTACTTTCTGTCATAATGTTCACCTATGTTTCTACATCCAATACATAGTCTATGTCGAAGTCTCCTATTCTTGTTTCTATGCACTCTTTCTCTTTTAATATCCCTGATAAATTGATGTCTTTGTGATCATTCAATGTTTCTTTCATCTGCAATAATATAGCCTCTGATTCTTTCTGTTTCTTTGGCATATTCTTAGTCTCTTGACCTTCCTCATGGTTTTCTTGTCTCATGTTCATCTTTTCAACTTTAGAAATCATTCTAGGGAAATACAAAACTTGATGTCAAGTAGCCTTACAACAAAGGAATATAGGACCTCTACCAGGGCATTCCTTAGCAATATGTCCTAGTATTCTGCAATTATAACATAATGTCAATCCTCTCTTTCTCTTAAACAATCCCCAACCTTTCCTGTACTACGCACCGGGATCATAGTGATAGACCTGCAAAAAAATCTTTCTAGGATCCTGCATTCACTTGTTAGTAAAAATGTTCTTTCTCTGCATAGGAATAACATAGCTTTCACTATTTCTATCAGATATATTCATATCACATCTTCTTTCTTCTAGTTGCACCCTAGTTTTCAGACTAGGACGAAATCTATCAAATATACCTAGATCCATTATTTCAAAACAAAATTTTCCACTTCTATTTCCTTTATTAAAGCATGAAGCTTTAAGATATTACCTCTTTTTTTTGGATGAGACTTCTCTTCTTGGCATTGAGCTTCAAAATTCAAGTAGAGTACTGCGCACTACAACAACAGATCTATAGAAAGATCTTTCTCTCTTCCTCAGTTCCCATCAATCACAGTTTCAAGTCCTGACAATGGAACCATTTTTTGGCACTGGGGAAGACCTAGGGTTCAATGCTTCAACAATGCACCAAGAAAACCTTAACTACTGGCCCTTTCGGAAACACCTGTGAAGTAGATGAAGTCTCACCCGACGTAGAGGCAGGTGGGTTTGTAGGACTCAAGTGTCTACAACCTAGCTGGGACACATATCTATGATCACTATACTTAAAAGAGCACTTAGCAGTTAGCATTCATTAGATTTCACCCTTATTCACATCGTAGATTCAAATACCAATTAAAAAACATCACAGTATTCATCAAGATCAAGAACATATAATCCTCGAGCACATAGCCTTATAGCAGATACAACATTCATTCTCATCATAAAGCACTTAAGAATTCATATCTCTATGTATTATAATAGTGCACTAAGAAAATACAAGAACAAGATAGCACAAAGCACAAAACATAGGATATACATGGTTCACCCCCAGCGTGGGGCTACGTCGACCAACTCTTCTTCTTCTTTATTATCTTCTTTCAATATTCTTACATGCATAGAGCCACGAAACCAACTCCGCATAGGACAGGAGATCTGCATGCACCTCGCCAGATCCTCCTTCCAAAGTTAGGTCACATTACAAATCCTTCTTACACCGTCTACACACAATCTTCTTACAATCACTTGCACTTATCTCTGCAAGTCTTAACACATAGTATGCACAAAGCATTCACAACTATTTTCACTTCGCACATTGGCTTACAATTGACTCCTTCTTACATCGCCTAGCTACTTATTTATACATTACAAAAGGGGACTAAACATGGGTAAGACCCATGGGATGACATCCCATACCCATTACATAAACCCTAATCCCCAAAAATCTCGTAAAAAGGGGGTGAGATCCTGCGATCTCCTCTTCACCTGGGCACTTCTTCTTCGACCAGCCTGTCGAAGTCCCAAAAATGGTCAAACACGACCAAGTTTCTCCAAAACTTGGTCGAGGGTCGACAAGTCTTGTTATCGGACAAATCGGTAAGTGCAGATACAAACTGATCTCCCTAACTTCCATAGGAAGCTAGAAAAAAACAAGACAAAATACAAAATTCACCTTAGACTTCATTATCATATAAACTAGTTTAGAGAGGTACAAGTGACATACATATTAAATAACACTTGATCCTCGCTAGTGTCATCCTTGTAGATCCTTATTTGAGTTTGTGGGATGGTGAAACTATTTAAGAAGCACAAACCAACAAAGAGAGAGAGAACAAAGATATATATATTCCAATGAATTATATGTATAAGATCAAGGAGATATACAATAAAATCTAAGACACCTTTATAGGGAAGAAATGTATTTTTGCATTATATTAAATGGAAAGTGGAGAATACAACCCATGCCATGATGTTGCAAGGTCCCTTTCAATGGCTCTTTTCTCCAACACACACACCTTTTCTCCAATTCCTTTGATGAAGAAGATCCACAATATGACTTAGAGAACTAAATCAAAGCTCTCAAGTATAATCTATAGTAGAACTCTTCATGCATATGCAAGCCCTTTAAAACCTTAGTCTTTTCGATAAGAGATCCCTCTTTATATAGGGTCAAAGAGGGATGGATGAGGAGATAGGGATGATCCCACTAAATCAAAGAAGTGAGTAAGATCCAAACCGATCGAAGACCACCTCATCTTCTAGAATATTCCCTTTTAGAACATTCATGAATTTTGACTTTTCCTTTGCTTAAGCATTGTCACACCCTATGAACGACCAACCTATGATGATGTCACAATCCAAATTTGGTGTAGAGTGTGACAATCAAGCATGATCGCACCCCATGCATAGAGAAGGGTGCAACAACCTTCCTTGTCATAGTCTTTGAAAGAGGAAAAGAAAACCACTTTTCTCATGGAGAAAGTCTCTTTATTTTCAGGGAACATGGAAATGAGTTAAGCACATGTTGTCGATTGATCGCTAGGGTGACCAAAATAATGTGTAACAAAATGCCCACCAAATTATGAAACTAGAACTTGTGATAGCTGAAATACTTTGTAGAATGTATGTGTCGAAAACAAGGAGCACATCGATCGGGAAACATCAAACAATCAAGCATCTACATAATAACATAGCATATTCTGAGGTAGTAATTCCCATACTCAGACTCCACATGACTATAATCATAAGTGTCAAGTGATTCATGGCCACTAAACATACATTGTGGATTCATATCATCATGATTCAGCATAGCCACCAGAAATCTAATATGGGTCTAAGCTCTAAAAGAATTCAAATTCAGACATAGCCAAGAGACATACACTGTGGATCTATGTGTCAGTACAAACTTATGAATACTCCATCACAACCTGTATCAATATGATGAAATCTGGGGTCTTCATTTCAATCGTCTCTAAGTACAAATCTAGCCATGTGATTATAGGTGTCGAAGTCGACCATGGTAGAAACCACTTGACTACTGGTCATTAATGAAAACTATTAACAAGTGCGAGGGAAATCACCATTGATGTCAATGACTCCCAAGGTAATCTAGTCCAATCCAATGAATTTGAATAAATGATTTGAAGTCAAACACTCGATGGAATCTTCCAATGAGGGTTCAATGATGTGAACCCACTGTTGAAAGCGAAAAAGCATGTCATTGAGTCATGCATATTCTAAGGTACTAAATGATTTCTAAGTCTTGTTCCCGGATAATGAGTAGAAGTCGATAGGAAAAGACTCGTCATAGGAGGGCCTTGATGTATCCCCCATCAATGACATGAAATATGTAACAAATTTGAAGTAGATCATAGTATGAAGTGATTCAAAACTCACTCAGGGAAGGTTGGCATGGTAGAAAATTTATAACTGCAGATGGTCGACTCAATAGAAGGCTTGTTTAAGTTGGACTTCTCTTGAACATATGAACAACATGACAGTTGTCTTGGAATCATTGACTCAAGGAGGACCCAACATATGAACTTGTGGATGGTCAAACGAGAGACAAATGGATTTACCAACCTAGATACAATGATGAAAGGGGGTGTGATGTTCAAGAGAGACTATTACTACCACTAACAAAAATACAAAGACACATTTATTTCTCAATTTTCCCCCACCATTTCAGGTGAGTACCTTTTTATTTTAATGCAAGCTTGAGGAGGATAAAATATTCTTGTAAAGGTAAGCTCATCCTTCAGATGAGTCGCTCAGAGTATGTTTAACGAGCCCTAAGAAGGATTAGATCGAACCCATATGGGTCTTTCGATGATTTTTTAATGAGTCCAAAGAAATAAAACTCAGGGGTTTCTCATTTTTAGAGAGTTTGAAAAACACTTAAAGAGAACTCCATAAGGTCCTTTTTTATAAGTTAGTCTGACAAGAATGAAAAAGAGATAATCTACCGCTCATCAGACATTTTCTTCAAACACTTTTACGAGTGTTAAAAGAACAAGGTCACTTGAATATATTTTCATGTTTAGGGAGCTTGGAAAGAGATTAAAGGATACTCCATAAGTTTTTTTTTTCATATTACCAATGCGAGTTCGAAAAAATGAAAAAATATTACTCAATTACATTCTCATGGTTTCACGAGCGTGAGAAAGAATTAAGAATGTGCTCGGATTTTTTCCTAAAAAACCCTAAAATCATTTATACATAAGAAAAATATGCAACAAAAATAAAAAAGGGTGGACCCCTGTTCAAAAGTCTCATCCTTAGAACTTTTAATCTGCAATAATAAACACTTGCAAAGTTGGTTAGACTTTAAGGCATGGATAAAATATAAAAAATAATTTAATTTTGCAATAAAATATGGTAAAATAAAATAAAATAGGCCAAATTACTGGTCGTGCTAGTAAAATGATATAAAGGTATTGTATATGCAGTGAAATAGATTCCAAACAATTTCTCAATCTTTGAATGAAATAGATTCCAAACAATGAAAAACTACTAAATTTTCCAATTTTCTCTTTTTACAAATATTTGAATGCAACAATTTTCTTTCAAAGACTACCAAAAAGAAGAATAAACTTCAATTCTTTCTTTCTTAAACCAGATCAGAGATGTAATGAAGAAAAGAAATCATGGTCCAAGAAAACTAGTGCATTCTCAACACCATTACCAAATCAAACTCACAATGTAACCAAAAATGAAACGATAAGAAAACCTTTTGTCAAATGAAAACAAAAATTGTCTCTTAATCAATTAACAATCCAGAAAGTAAAAACAATACAAAACTCAAAAGAAATCAAGGACCCCTTATCAAACAAGCACTCAGAACCAAAATCTTGAGATTATAACCTTGTGACAAGAAATCAAAAGAAAAACTTTCAAAGATTATAAAGAAGACTTTCAATTTTTGATAATAAAACAAATTTAGGCTTAAAAGTTGTAAATCAACCATTCACTAGTGCTAAAAGTTCATCCTAGGTAGAAAAGACAAAACTGGGTAGAGAAAAGAAAAAAAGGTTTTCACTGAACAATTCCTACAGGAATTGTCGCAGGCTGCAGAGGAGTACAGTGTGACGCTCTAAGATCATTGCATGATGTCAATAGGGTATAATGTGACATCATCACATTATTCTGCACCAGTAGAGTGAAAAAACAGAGGATTGTCGCAGGCTGAGAATAGGACACAGTGCGATAATCTCTAAAAATAAAGAAAATTGGAAAGAAAGAAAAAAATTCTCAATGAACCTTCAAACCCAAGGAGTCAAGATGGATCACCCACAGACTTAGAGAATGAAATTAACTAGAAGAAGGTAGGCTAAAAGAAAATAAGAGGAAAAAAAACAAAAAAGGTCATATCCCCAGTATGGTCGCCAATTTTTTTATCGGACAAATCGGTAAGTGCGGACACAAAATGATCTCCCTAACTTCCATAGGAAGCTAGAACAAAACAAGTAAAAATTCAAACTTCACCTTAGACTTCATTATCATATAAACTAGTTTAGAGATGTACAAGTGGCATACCTTTTAAATGACGCTTGATCCTCACTAGTGTCGTCCTTGTAACTCCTTCTTTGAGTTTGTGGGATGGTGAACCTTTTTAGGAAGCACAAACCAACAAAGAGAGAGACAACAAATATATATATATATTCCAATGAATTCTATGTTTAAGATCAAGGAGTTATACAATAAAAGATAAGACACCTTTATAGGGAAGAAATGTATTGTTGCATTATATTAAATGGAAAGTGGAGAATATGACCCATGCCTTGATGTTGCAAGGTCCCTTTCAATGGCTCTTTGCTCCAACACACACACATTTTCTCCAATTCCTTTGATGAAGAAGATCCACAATCTGACTTAGAGAACTAAAGCAAAGCTCTCAAGTATAATCTGTAGTATAAATCTCCATGCATATGCAATCCCTTGCAAACCTTATCCTTTTCCATAAGAGATCCCTCTTTATATAGGGTGAAAGAGGGATAGATGAGGAGATAGGGATGATCCCACTAAATCATAGAAACGAGTAAGATCCAAACCGATCGGAGGCCACCTCATCTTCTAGAATATTCCCTTCTATAGCATTCGTGAATTTTGACTTTTCCTTTTCTTAAGCATCATCACACCCTATGCACAAGAAGATTGCAATGACATCGCAATCCAAATTTGGTGCAAAGTGTGACAATAAGGCATCATTGCACCCCATGCATAGAGCAGGGTGCAACAACCTTCCTTGTCATAGTCTTTGAAAGAGGAAAAGAAAAACACTTTTCTCGTGGAGAAAGTCTCTTTCTTTATTTTCAGGTAACATGGAAATGAGTTAAGCACATGTTGTCGATTGATCACTAGGGTGACCAAAATAATCTGTAACAAAATTCCCACCAAAGTATGAAACTAGAACTTGTGATAGCTGAAATACTTTGTAGAATCTGTGTGTCGAAAACAAGGATCACATTGATCGAGAACCTACAAACAATCAAGCATCTGCATAATAACATACCATCTTCTGAGGTAGGAATTCCCATACTCAGACTCCACATGAATTTAATAATAAGTGTCAAGTGATTCATGGCCACTAAACATACACTATGGATTCATATAATCATGATTCAACATATCCACCAGAAATACACTGTGGATCTAAGATCTAAAATAATTCAAATTCGGACATAGCCAAGAGACATACACGGTGGATCTATGCATCAGTACAAACTTATGAATATTCAGTCACAACCTGTTTCAAGATGATGAGATCCAGGGTCTTAATTTCAATCGTCTCTAAGTACGAATATATCCATGTGATTACAGGTGTCAAAGTCGACCATGGTAGAAACCACTTGATTACCAGTCATAAATGAAAATTGTTAACAAGTGCAAGGGAACTCACCATTGATGTCAATTACTCCCAAGTTACTCTAGTCCAATCCAGCAAATGTGAATAAATGAGTTGAAGTCGAACACTCAATGGAATCTTCCAATCAGGGGTCAATGATGTGAACCCACTCTTGAAAGCGAAGAAGCATGCCATTGAGGCATGCATACTCTAAGGTACTAAATGATTTCTAAGTCTTGTTCCTGAATAATGAGTTGAATTCAACAGGAAAAGACTCGTCATAGGAGGGAATTGATGTATTCCCCATCAATGACACGAAATATGTAGAAGATTTGAAGTAGATCATAGTATGAAGTGATTCAAAACTCACTCAGGGAAGGTTGGCATGGTAGAAAATTTATAACTGCATATGGTCGACTCGATAGAAGGCTTGTTTAGGTTGGACTTCTCTTGAACATATGAACAACATGACAGTTGTCTTGGCATCATTGACTCAAGGAGGACCCAACATATGAACTTGTGGATGGTCAAATGAGAGAAAAATGGATTTACCAACCCAGATACAATGATGAAAGAGGGTGTGATGTTCAAGAGAGACTATTACTGCCACTAACAAAAATACAGAGACACATTTATTTCTCAATTTCCCCCCACCATTTTAGGTGAGTACCTCTTTATTTTAACGCAAGCTTGAGGAGGATAAAATATTCTTGTAAAGGTAAGCTCATCCTTCAGATGAGTCCCTCAGAGTATGTTTAACGATCCCTAAGAAGGAGTGGTTCGAACCCATATGGGTCTTTTGATGCTTTTTTAATGAGGCCAAAGAAACAAAACTCAGGGGTTTTTCATTTTTAGAGAGTTTGAAAAACACTTAAAGAGAACTCCATAAGGTCCTTTTTCATAAGTTAGTCTGACAAGAATGAAAAAGAGATAATCTACCACTCATCAGACATTTTCTTCAAATACTTTTATGAGCGTGAAAAGAACAAGGTCACTTGAATATCTTTTCATGTTTAGGGAGCTTGGAAAGAGATTAAAGGATACTCCATAAGTTTTTTTTTTCATATTACCAATGCGAGTTCGAAAAAACAAAAAAATATTACTCAATTACATTCTCATGGTTTCATGAGTGTGAGAAAGAATTAAGAATGTGCTCGGATTTTTTCCTAAAAAACCCTAAAATCATCTGTACATAAGAAAAATACGCAACAAAAATAAAAAAGGGTGGACCCCTGTTCAAAAGTCTCATCCTTAGAACTTTTAATATGCAATAATAAACACTTGCAAAGTTGGTTAGACTTTAGAGCATGGATAAAATATAAAATATAATTTACTTTTGCAATAAAATATGGTAAAAAACAATAAAGTAGGCCACATTACTAGTCGTTCCAGTAAAATGATCTAAAGGTATTGTATAAGCAGTGGAATTCATAGGAGTATGTGATCCCATGGGTTGATTAGGATGCATTCCTATTTTATCAGAAATATCGTGTCCTGAAGAGGTCCTCCAAAGAGAATAGACAGGGATGGAGCTAGGATTAAAACTTCCAACAATATGAACCAAATTTTTAAATGATTCACTCTGAAAGAGTGGATCGTCTACACTAGATTCTATGTGAGGTCTAGTAGGTATTCTTCTTCAGCAGCAACATCTCCCGATGAATTGATCTAGAGAAAAAGTGGATCTTGTACAACACTCAATAACGTATTTATAACAAGTATTGATTCCTCCAATGGAGTAGAACTTCCAATCTTAGAGGCTACGTTGTTATTGACTGATCCTTCAGGAGAACCCTCCGGTGAGTTAGGAAGAAAAGGAGTGTATTATTTTGGATCTTCCAGAGGTAACCCTTGCATCTTGCGTGAACGACGAGGGCTGATGTTGGCCACACCAAATAAAGAATGAAATAAATCTATGGGCAACTATAGAAACAAACAACACTCACTAATAAAATCTAGATATCAAACACATAAACAAACCTTCTTATTTCGAAGTCACTAGTTGGTGATGAAATCCAACGTTGCGAAATCAAGACAAGAAGGGGTTGTGATAAAGCGGGTGGAAAAGTTGCATTGAAAACATGCTTAATGGACTTACACCCTGGTGAAATCTCCCAAACATAATCGTGGGTATACCCTCCAAGGATACCAAGTGAGTTTGGCCAACCTCGATTCTAGGTACTGTGAAGACTTGCCCCTCCACAGTCAGCTCGTGTAAATAATCTAAATAGATAGGCCACTAAGGTTACCAATTACAACAATGATGCCTGGGGAAGTAGTTGACAGTCTGATCCAAGCGCAAAGGTAGGGTATCTAAGCCCAAAATCAACTCGAGAAGGTCCCCATAGGATTTTCTTCTCAAGTGACCCCCAATAATATGTGCAATATCTACACTAAGACCAACAAAGTAGGGTGAGTAACTCTGTTGGTCCTAATGTGACCTCATGATTGACCCTTGTGTTAGAAGGGCTTCCCAAGACAAAATGTCGAAAGTGGATTTGAACTCTCCCTATCACAAGATACTATTGTGTTTTTTGATGCTTTGGAGAGTGTGCCTTACAACCTATTCCAAAGAATTACCCTAGATAATGTTGGTGTAGAAAAGTTCTATAAAATAAAAGTTGCTAATAGATTTTAAAATTATGTTGTATTTTCCCTCAGATGGGGTGTTAGTGTGGCAAACTTGGCATACACCGGAGGCAGGCACCGACCACCGAGGCATGGAGCCATGTGACGGGCTCGTGCCACCACCCGCCACCCTCCTCCTGCATTAAATAGCTCTTACTACGATGTGAAATCTCATTTATGCATCTTCCCTCTCCTTATGCACGTCATCCCATGGCTTGGTTACTGATGTGTGTCCCTCATCTCTACTCGTTTTCCGAAGGGCTCCTCCCTTCGCTACCTTGGCCTGATCCTGTTTGAACTTTCATGCTCTCTGCTACCCCTACTCGCCTCCAGGCATTTCACCTCTGCCTAGTGCACCTAGTTTCTTTGGAAAGTTACAAGCAACACCTTATGCCATGCCCAAGGGGGAGGCCGCGAAGGGGCTCTCCATGAAAACCTCGTCGGCCTTCTGTCTCGCCTCCCGACTCACTCTCCATTTGTTCCTCCCCTCCCCTTCAGCCCGAGCCTATCATTTCTCCCTCTCCCGCTTCGCCTGTTTCGCAGTTTCATGGTCTAGTAATCATCCCCTAGATGCCGAGCTCCTCCTCATGTCCCCTTCTCACCCCTCCTTTGGTTGATTCGGCCCCTATACTAGTCTTTGATTCTTTAAGGAAAATAGGAGGCAAGCCTCCTCATCCTTGTAAGCCTCGAAACTCTGAGAACCAGTCCTCTGATTCCTTCTATGGCATGCAGCTCAGAGAAATCCTGGCCATCCTTTATGGTTTGGTATTTGAACTCTGCCAGGGGGTGGAGGACCTTCAATTTCTCCTGCAAGCCACGGACGGAAAGGTATCGGTTCTTCTTCAGCTTCTCTCCTCCCTTCATGAGGCTTTCCCCTCGGACCCGCTAGGACTGACTTCAATGGAGGAACCCTGTGCAGCTACCAGTGGGGGAGACGTCAAGGTGCAATTCTCAACAGAGAATGGGTTGCAGCAGGCCGGACACGAGACCAGGACCATGGAGGTGGACTCGGCAAGGCGAACGCTGCAGGATACCACAATAGGTGCTGATAGAACCACGAGCAATGTGGAAGTCGAAGTGCAATGGGCGAACCAAGTGACGTATGTCGAAGAGGAACCCTGGACCGAGGACCTCCATGCCACCTGGGCAGGTTACTCGCCAGATTTCTAAGCCTATAGTGGTATTTGAGGTCTTGTTAGCTTCTTTTAGTTTTAATTGGTGACCAGTTTGTCTGAGACTATTTTTCTTAGTTTACTACACTACTTATGCTTGACTCCTCTACTGGCTAGACTAGTTTCCTCTCTGTTAGGGCAGCCCAGTAATTACAGTATGACTATGTCTGTATTTTGAAAATCCACTTTGGTTCTAGAAGTATTTTAATATATAATACTTCTTACTTAAAAAAAAAGAAATTATGTTGTATTTTAAGGGTTGTTGCTTACTGAAAAGGGAAACAGAAATTAAACTAATGATGTATTTTACCTTGAACCATTAAAATGCAAGAAGAGATGATATGAAATTGTTTAATTCGATGAACTCTAATTACCATAGGGAGAAGTTTTCTCTTTTTAGAAAACAAAATCCATAAAACACAATTTCTCAATCTTTGAATGAAATCGATTCCAAACAATCAAAAACTACTAAATTTTCCAATTTTCTCTTTTTACAAATAGTTGAACGCAACAATTTTCTTTCAAAGACTACTAAAAAGAAAAATAAAGTTCAATTATTTCTTTCTTAAACCAGATCAGAGATGTAATGAAGAAAATAAATCATGGTCCAAGAAAACTAGTGCATTCTCAACACCATTACCAAATCAAACTCACAATGTAACAAAAAATGAAACGATAAGAAAACCTTTTGTCAAATGCAAACAAAAATTGCTAATAGATTTTAAAATTACGTTGTATTTTAAAGGCTATTGCTTACTCAAAAGGGAAACAGAAATGAAACTGATGATGTATTTTACTTTGACCCAATAAAATGCAAGAAGAGATGATATGAAATCATTTAATTCAATGAACTCTAATTACCATAGGGATAAGGTTTATCTTTTCATAATAAAAAATCCATGAAACACAATTTCTCAATCTTTGAATGAAATAGATTCCAAACAATGAAAAACTAATTTTTTTTCTAATTTTCTCTTTTTACAAATATTTGAATGCAACAATTTTCTTTCAAAGATTACCAAAAAGAAGAATAAACTTCAATTCTTTCTTTCTTAAACCAGATCAGAGATGTAATGAAGAAAAGAATTAATGGTCTAAGAAAACTAGTGCATTCTCAACACCATTACCAAATCAAACTCACAATGTAACAAAAATGAAACGATAAGAAAACTTTTTGTCAAATGCAAACAAAAATTGTCTCTTAATTAATTAACAATCCATAAAGTAAAAACAATCCAAAACGCAAAAGAAATCAAGGACCCCTTATCAAACAAGCACTTAGGACCAAAATCTTGAGATTATAACCTTGTGACAAGAAATCAAAAGCAAAACTTTCAAATCTTATAAAGAAGACTTTCAATTTCTGAAAATCAAACAAATGTAGGCTTAAAAGTTGTAAATCAGTCATTCACTAGTGCTAAAATTTCAACCTAGGCAACAAAGACAAAACTGGGTAGAGAAAAGAAAAAAAGGTTATCACCCAACAATTCCTACAGGAATTGTAGTAGGCTACAAAGGAGTACAGTGTGACTCTCTAATATCGTCACAGGATGTCAATAGGGTATAGTGCAATGTCGCCACACTTTTCTGCACTAGTAGAGTGCAACTATAGATGATCGTTGCAGGATGAGAATAGGAAAAAGTGCAACGATCTCTGAAAGTAAATAAAATTGGAAAGAAAGACAAAATTTCTCAACAAACCTTCAGACCCAGGGAGTTAAGATGGAACACCCACAGACTCAGAGAATGAAATTAACCAGAATAAGGTAGGATAAAAGCAAAGAAGAGGAAAAAAACCAAAGAAGGTCATATCCCCAATATGGTCACCAATTTTCTTATTAGACAAATCAATAAGTGCAAACACAAACTGATCTCCCTAACTTCCATAGGAAGCTAGAACAGAACAAGACAAACTACAAACTTCACCTTTGACTTAATTATCATATAAACTAGTTTAGAGAGGTACAAGTGACATACCTTTTAAATGACGCTTGATCCTCACTAGTGTCATCTTTGTAGCTTCTTCTTTGAGTTTTCGGGATGGTGAACCTTTTTAAGAAGCACAAACCAACAAAGAGAGAGAGAGAACAAAGATATATATATTCCAATTAATTCTATGTATAAGCTCAAGGAGTTATACAATAAATTCTAAGACACCTTTATAGGGAAGAAATGTATTGTTTCATTATATTAAATGCAAAGTGGAGAATACAACCCATGCCTTGATGTTACAAGGTCTCTTTAAATGGATCTTTCCTCCAACACACACCTTTGTTCCAATGCCTTTGATGAAGAAGATCCACAATATGACTTAGAGAACTAAAGCAAAGCTCTCAAGTATAATATGTAGTAGAACTCTTCATGCATATGAAAGCCCTTGCAAACCTTAGCCTTTTCCATAAGAGATCCATCTTTATATAGAGTGAAAGAGGGATAAATGAGGAGATAGGGATGATCCCACTAAATCAGAGAAGCGAGTAAGATCCAAACCGATCAGAGGCCACCTCATCTTCTAGAATATTCCCTTCTAGAACATTCATGAATTTTGACTTTTCCTTTTCTTAAGAATTGTTGCACCATATGCACAAAAATTTTGCGACAACATCGCAGTCCAACTTTGGTGCAGAGTGTGACGATCAGGAATCATCGCACCCCATGCATAGAGAAGGGTGTGACGACCTTACTTTTCATAGTCTTTTAAAGAGTAAAATCAAACCAATTTTCTCATGGAGAAAGTCTCTTTCTTTATTTTTAGGGAACATGGAAATGAGTTAAGCACATGTTGTTGATTGATCATTGGGGTGAACAAAATAATGTGTAACAGGTATTGACATCATTGGGGAAATCCATCCATCTTCAGGTGGTCAACATAGATGGATATTGACTGCCACCGATTACTTTACCAAGTGGATAGAATCCATTCCTACAAGGAATTCCTCCCACAAGGTAATCATTAGTTTTCTCGAGGATATCATGTCAATATTTGGTTGTCCAAGAAGGATTGTTACTGACAATGCTACCTCCTTCAAAGTTGAACCATTGATCAAGTTCTGTGAATAATATGGGATTACATTAGTCCATTCTACTCCTTACTACCCCCAAGGAAATGTTTTGGAAGAATCCTATAACAAGAGCCTCATAAAGATCATCAAGAAATTGTTAGAAGACAATAAGAAAACATGGGACTCAAAGCTAAAATTTTCCTTATGGGCTAATAGAGTTACAAAAAAGAGGTCACTTGGTGTTTCCTCTTTTCAACTTATATATGGGGTTGAGGCTATATTTCCTACTCATCTTGACTTTCCTGTGGAAAAATTGTTCCAGAAATACCAAGGAGAACCTGATGACATGGTCAGGAGAATACAACAGACTAGGGAGTAGCTACTTGGAAAATCACATGATCATCAACAAAAGATCAAGCAATATTTTGACAAGAAGGTAATCAAAGAATATTACCAGCTGGGAGATCTAGTGCTCAAGTGGGATGCACCCAAGCAAGACAAAGGAAAACATGGTAAATTCAAAGCCTTGTGGATTGGTCTCTTCAAGATTTCTGAGGTATTTTCAAATAACACTTATAAATTGCAGAACTTGGAGGATTCTGAAGTTTTTGGTGGCACTGTCAATGGGCACTTTCGAAAAAAAATAATTCTTAATCCATGGTTGGCTTTCCATTCATTGTAAATATCACTTTTTCTTTTTATTTCTATTTAAATAAGTGACCCCATAGCCCTAGCATAAGACACTAAAGCTTCTTGTTCTTGGCAGCTCACAAGGAGCATGCCATCCCCTGTGGAGACAATGTTATCACATGAAGTTGTCATGGGTTATATGTAGTTTTTGAAGGCCGACCAAGTCCTTTGTTTGCACAGGGAAAAGCCATGAGCGAAATACAACATTCAGAGCAGTCCATTTCAAGCTTGAAATACAAGAAAGAAAACAAGATTGATTTTCAATGTCGAAGATCCTATGTACAATTCATATTAATGGATCTCGAGCAATTGGAGTTTCAAAGTCATGCAAGGATTAATGACTAGACAGAAGCTCCTGAATCCTGAAGTGCCGAAGTAACGAGAGGATTCCATGTCAACCGGGAGAAAGTCACTTTGGGAGATATTCATACCTGCATTCAAAAGCTCCTGAAGCCTAAAGCACTGAAGTAATGAGAGGCTGCCACATCAACCAAAGGAAATTTACTTTAGGGGATTTCCATCCAAACATCCTGAATTCCCGAAGAGTCGAAGTCCCAAAGTAACGTCAGGATAATACATCACTCTGGGACCATACTACTCCAGGAGTTTTTCATGCTTCACAATCCAAAACTCCTGAAGCCTGAAATGCCGAAGTGCCGAAGACACTTGGCACTCATCCGTCAGGAATAATGGTGCTCATCCATGGAGACAAGTGGCTTCCATATAGCCTTGACATGTGGCACTCATTCCAGTTCATTCGGTTGCATAATTTGCTTATTTCCACGTGACATATGTCACCCTTATTTCCATGACACGTCAGCATAGTGATGTCAGGCCACCACGTCAAATTCAAGAGATCGTCCTATGGGAGGTATTCCTGCTCAGCATTCAAAGCTCCCAAGTGCCAAAATTGGCTCCATCTCTAAACATGGTTAAAAGGATTATGAATTTGGAAGGAAGATAAATTTTAGCAGGGGCGCTAAAATAGTAGAGCATTCCCAGATCATGGGTTGCGACAAGATCGATGACCACACTTCATTGCGAGGAAAGAAAGTGCTCGAACGCTAAAATCTTAGAGAGTTCTCGCAATAGAAACCATGGTATAGCTAAAGAGTTATGTGGCAGTTGGTGGTGGATTGTAGGGGTCGAAGCGATGTGGACCCAAACCGCCCTTGGAAACTTCCACAATCACGTGCTTATATGGGGTCTAATCCGAGATCAACACGTGGAAACATGAACTGGGTGTTAAGCCAAATCATCAAAGGAGCATCACAAGGAGAAGAAGAACATTAGAAAACCATGACCAGTCTATCACTAGAGGAAAGAGAACAATCGAATTCCCCTTTAAACGGAAGCATGGAGGATCTGGACGCATAGACAAAAGTTTTCAGGCCAAATCAGTTAATGGAAGAAGGACTGGTGGTTGAATAATTGACTCCCCCCTTAAACAGAATCATGGAGGGTATAGCCGAGGAGATAGAAAACTATCAACCCAACGTACCACAGAGGGCAGTTTTTCCTATAGGCCCAGATTGACCTGAGTTTCCTTCTGAGAGAAGGAACATGACAGACAAGAGAAGACACCAACTACTGTCTTGATTACAAATACATCATATGAATGATATGAGAGCGTCAGATGGTTGAGCATATCTCCCTTTTGTAATATTTTGACTAAACAAAGTTGTTCTCTGGTTATGTATGGGAATTCAGACATTTTCATTAAAAGAAGTCAGTTTCCTTTCATCATCTTGTTTCCTCTTACTCTGAAATGTTCATGATTGGATGATCCATATGAGATGTTGTGGTTGTATTATAATGGATGTTTGATTATAATTTCTATATGAATGTTTTTTCAGTATTTTAAACTTTAGTTTCAAGAGGTTCTTGTGACTGAGTTTTTATTCACCTAGCTTCTTGAAGGCCTGGTGCTTATAGCAGACCTATCAACCTTCCTCACTAATTCTTCCTTCTATTCACCTTTATCCTTAAACCATTGACTGAAGTTAATCAAAACCTAATTTTCTTATGCATGCTAGCCCAGTTTTTTGTGTTAAAACATTTTAATGTTGAGTTTTTTCCATTTGACCTTTCATCATTAATTCACATTCACAAACCTTTTTGATGGGTACTAAGATTATCCTCTTGCAATCTGAGGGTGACTCTCAGTGCCAACACCATGAACTTAGTACATCTATGCATTATTAACCTTTTTCATGGGATGAAGGAAATGTTGTAGCAAATGTATATCAGAGCATGTTTGTTTTTGTTTCATATTCATTTTTTATTAATTGAGAGTCTCATTATTCAAGTGGCCATTTATTGATATTGTTAGTATTAGTGGCTTCCACCATTGTCTTGAAGATATATCTTATATCATTGTTTGTCCTAGCCCATGTATATCATTTTATTGCACTAGCCTATCTCAAGTTGATGGTTGTTTTAAGTATGGGTCCATGCAGGGTTTCCAACACAATGAGGCACTTCAGTCTACACCGATGGTTATGTTAGGACCTCATTATTTTGGTTTGTCTTCAGGGATTAACAATTTTTCCTGCATAACAATTCTCTCACCGAGTATACCTCACACATATTATATACACACTTCTTATTCAGTATGCTACTTTCCAATAAACTCCATCCATCAATTCTATGATAGTATTGAAACATTTTATGATAGAATTGAAGCATGGATGGAGGAATATTATTTAGCTAATGTTCACATGAATTATCATAGTCACATATTTAATATGGTGAATATAGTTTTTAATTTTTTAATTATTCCTACGTTTAGTCTATTTTTATTCCAAGTTTTGTTCCTAATATTTTTTTATAGACATGTTCTTGTAAGCTTGGGATTATATGGATGGCTACATTGGCATTATGAATTTACATATCTCATTTTTCAGCCATTGTAGCGTAAAATAGGAATAGGGTAGAATAGAATAGTGTCTTTCTTTTGTATAAGTTAGCTTTTCTTCCTAGTTTTTAATTAATTTTTTGTTTGCTTATTCTGTTTATTTACTTTTGGACAAAAAATACAATAAGTTTCTCAACAAAGGTGGAAAGAAATAGAAGGCTTGCATGCTGATTTTACTTGATGGATTTTTGGGTTATATATTAGTTTTATATGGGAAGAAATTGTTTTGATTCATTCTTAAAAATTTCCTATGTGCTAGGATAATTTTTAGATCACTGATTCTATTCATTCTTCACCATGTCAAATATGTTTTTTAAGAATTTTGTCATCTTAAAAGTGGGATATTTTAAGATAAAGAACATTATTAAGTACCTCTTGTGGTAAAAGTGAACACTCAAATTGTTTTCATATTAATATCTACAAGATTTTAATTGGAAGATTTTGGCTTGATTGAGATTCTTTTGAGTTTTGGGCATGTTGTCCCATACACAATGAATGGAAACATTAACGATTAATTTTTTCCAATTCGAATTTAAACCACTCCAACTCCTTGTAATTTATTTGGACAATTATTTTATGATGGTTTTGGTGTAATACCCCTATTTCCCATAGTTTGTAAATATAACTATAACTGGCCAAGAGACTATGGCAGACTAGATATGTGTGAGTGACTGATTTGATGAAACTTTGTATAAAAAGTAAATGTATGTATTTTATGTTATTACTATAAAGTGGATAAGTGTTGCATGGCTACTGAAAGGGGGGGTTTCCAAGATAGACCATGGATGCTATGGGAGAGATGGTCAGGGGAATTAGAAATGGTTGAGATGACCCCCACCAAACTAATACCTTACTGGATTTAATGACTCAGAACAGTCCTCTGACCTAGATATGAATTTCCAGTCAAAGTGGTAGCTAGAAGAGTCTGCCTCAAGAGTTAATGAGGAGATGGGGTAGAGTACCCATTTGTAAGACTTCCAGACTAACCATGAGTTGGGTATCAGACGCATGCAACCCAGATGAGAAATTCAAGAAAGAGGTAATTCATAGGCGGAGGCGAGGAAGAGGAGGAAGTGATATCTGAAGAGAGAAGAGTCGCAAGAGAAATATTTAGAAGAGAAAAAGAGCAGCTACAATGCTCTAGTTCAAGGAAAAACTAGGGAATAAGATCGTTCTAAATATAAGAAGTTGCTGGCAAGGTTTTTTGTTAATAGTTTATAAATGAGGCTGACAACTAACTATGAAAGTCCTTGGCCATACCTCCTTTCTTGGTACAGAGAAAACGTGTTGCCAGGATCCTGTGGGAAGAGGAGGGTAGCCTTCATCCCTGACTGCTATTGAGAAAGAAGAAAGAGTCTCTCTTGGAGCATCATATTCTACCTAGGTGGTGGTCAATGGTAAATCCGCCAGGATTGGTTGTGCCTATGGTTGCATGGAAACAAACACCCTTTTCAAAATTCACTTCACAACCTATGGTCTTCTGATAAGTATTTTCATACACTGTGTGTTGAAATTGAAATGATAGTTGAATGAATGTATATGGTTATGACTGAGTTTTGTATTGAATGATTAAAGGTTGTATTGTCTCTATGTCAATATATGCTTCTGAATGGTCCTATGTTCACCTTAGCCTAGCCGCTAGAGAGTCATGGGATGTGAATCTGTAGGAGAATTAGGGTAGGATTTGTTGAAATGTTGAAGTTCTTCTGACCCCTCGAACCTAACTTAGCAGGAATATAAAGTTCAAACTCTATGGAAGAAGGGAATTTCCTTCAGACTCCTCTTTGTGTGACCAAGAGCTCATGTCTAGGTCCTTAACCCTTTTACGACTAAACTAATTAGTGTGTAGCCCACAAGATTCTTCAAAGGACCCATGTGACTAAGGTCCAGGAACCTAGTTGACGCAGACCCCTGAACCCTCGGGTCGAGGTCTGCACAGGATCAATCTAATCTGCCCTTAAGTCTAATTGACTCTTTGATTTCCCCTCAGGGAATCCCTCACACACTCAATGGTGTATCCACAGGTCCTTATGAATTGAGCCTGCATGAACAAACACTAGGCGCCAACCCAAATCTCCTTGACCACAATAGTGTTGCGTTCTTCTCTAATTCAGGACTTCGGATCTCGCAATTTCGCGATCCCTATTGTCGAGTTTCTCAGCCCTCTACTGCTGAAACCCAAAATGTCGATTCACCGAAATGTTTGGCAGCATCCTCCTCCACAGTCATATCACGTTTCATGATTTCGGGAATCCCGAAACAAAGAACCCCTATTTCTCATCTTCAAAATCCCAAAATGTCAAACCCCAATGCATTCAACAAAGACTGGCTCCCCTATGGGACTTTTCATCGATTCGGAGTTTCGGACTTCATGTCTTCGCGAAACCCCGAAACATTTAATGAAGTCTTGGCTCCACCTGACGACGAGTATGCGAACCTTCGATTTTCATCCCTCTATCACTTCTAGACCTCAAATTTCTAAATGGCACTTTCCACAAGGTCAATGACTAATAATCCTTTGTTTGATCCAACGCTTAACTTCTCTGTATCTCTCCTAGATCCTATGGTCCTCGCTATTTCGTGAATTCTCCACAGAGAATTTCGACTGCTCGGTTCCTCCTTGATAGCTCTTGCAAAATGAACCAATGTTCTTTCGCTAGAACTTAACCTCTGCGAGACGTTTTCAATCTTCGTCTCCCTTTGGGTATTCCAAAAGGTATTGAACCTCTTGAGCTTCCACTTATAAACTCAAATATCCAAAGGACTCCTACACATACTCCTTGCAGAACTCTTTCAAATAATTCAAAGTATTTGATCCTTCGACTCTGTGCACTTTCTGCAACAACAGTCCTTCAACTCTCCCCTTGGTTGATAAGTTCTAAGCTTTCAACCAGCCTGCGCACACCTTGCATGACTTCTATGCTTCACTTTCTCTTCTGCTGGAATGAGAACAACATTATGCCTCCTAAGCTTTCAGAGATAAATTATGAACCTTTGTCAATGCACTCCTTGCAGGAACTCTCACTCGGGAAGAGAAACAATTGAAACTTATTCTCTCTCTCTCTCAGACTTCAAACATTCAACATGAAATCATACATGCACAACATAGCCTCATAACAAATGCATAACATAGAGAATAACACCACTGTAAGCATACCATTTACCATGTATAAACAGAAAACATCATAACACCATGAAATCCGATTCAAAGCTTCTTATATTAATTCAAGCTCTTGTACATGGGTCTTTTTCTCATTCTCTGCTATGCTCTATGCTAATGTTCTAATTACTCTCCTATGATACAAAGGCGAGGGTGTCTATATCTGTTTTCCCTCCTACTCTCCTAAACTGTCTAATCTATCATTCAAATGTATCTACTTTCATTAACTATGCATAAATTCCTCTACCTTCTACAGATGAGAGTGAATCGATCATGATCTATTTACAATATGCAAGTACGCTTCCCTTTAACCATCACATTAATTATTCAAAAACATGCGTTGGTGGTCTTCCAGCTGTCTTTTGCCTTCACGCTCATTTGGCTGCTAACGATGCTCCTGCATCATACTCTCTCGCTTGAAAATTTTCATGAACTCCTGTTCATGAGCTCTTGCACAGTCTGTCCATGCTTATGAATTTCTGCCTCATATTCCCAACTAGATGTCCCTTCCACTTGACCAAGTATTCAAAATACTCCTTTCTCCTGGTCTTCTTGTTAACTCTCTTGTCAATTATACTTTCCATCTGTGGCTTTTCAGCTATAGGAATTTGTTTGGTCCACTGAACTTATGTGTATGCATTCTCTGCTCCAACTTCTTTAGCTCTGTAAGGGTACAAATCCGCAACATTGAATATCGGTGAAATTTCGATCCCATTGGGTAATTCAATCTCATATGTGTTTGCCCCAAATTTCTTCACGACCTTGCATGGTCCAATATTTTTCATCTTCAGTTTGTTATATGTTCCCCTTGGGAACCTTTCCTTCCTCATATGTGCAAGAACTAGATCACCAACTTCAAATTGAATTTCTTGCCTATGTTTATCTGCTCTGCGCTTGTATTCTTGATTTGAACTCTGCAATCGCTCCTTAATTCAGTTGTGAAGCTCCTTCATCACTTCTATAAAGTCCTCTGCACTAGCACTCTTGAATTCAGATTGTTTTGAATCTTTCAATTCAGAAACTCCCCTTGGCTGCATTCCATATACAATTTGGAATGGTCTCTTCCCTATGCTTCTATTGATCGAATCATTATAGGCAAATTTCGCCTATGGAAAAATGTGATCCCATTGACTGTGGTGTTCAGTCACTAGGCTCCTTAGCAAATATCCCAAGCTTATGTTCACAACTTTTGTCTGCCCATCCGTCTGAGGATGATACGCTGAGCTAAAAGACAAACTTGTCCCCAATTTCCTCCATAAAGTCCTCCAAAAATGTCCTACAAACTTGGTCTCCCGATCTGAAACTACACTTCTTGGCAAACTGTGAAGTCTAATGACCTCTTTGAAAAATAGGTTCACAATATGAGTTGCGTCACTGGTTTTCTGGCATGGTATGAAATGTGCCATATTTTAAAATATGTCGACTACCACAAAGATCGAATCACAACCTCTTTGCGTTCTTGGCAGTCCCAATATGAAATCCATGCTCACTGCATCCCACGACCTTTCTGGTATGGGTAATGGTTGATATAACCTTGTGTTCTGCCTTCTTCCTTTAGTGTGCTGACAAATTCTGCACCTGTCCACAAATTTCTTAACATCTATCCTCATTCCTGGCCAAAAATATGAGCCATTGAATTTTGAGAACGTCTTATCATGACCAAAATGTCCGTCCAATCCTCCACTGTGTTTTTCCTTCAGCAGATTCTCCCTCGTGGAGAATTTTGGAATACATAGTTGATTGACCCTGAACAATAATCCATCTTGGCTCATGTATTCAATCCATTAGATTATGTCCTTGAGAATTGGATTCTCAGACGCCTCATACGCTTCCTTAAAATATGGATCATCCCTGTACATCTCTTTGAGGTTATCAAAACCCAAAGTTTTGACTCTGAATTCCTGCATAAGCAAACATTTCTTGCTCAAAGCATCAACAACTTTGTTAGCAGTTCCAGAAATATGCTTAATCACAAAAGTAAAATTTTGCATGTATTCAACCCATTTTGCATGCTTTTGGTTCAACTTGTCTTGTTGAGTCACCAATTGCAAAGCATGATTATCATTGTACAAAACAAACTCTTTAGGAACCAAATAATGTCTCCATTTCTTTAGTGCTTGTATGACTGCATAAAATTCTTTGTCATATGTTGAGTATTTAATCTTCACTTCATTCAATTTCTCGCTGAAGTATGCAACTGGTCTGTCATCTTGGCTCAAGACCGCTCCAATTGCAAACCCACTTGCATCACACTTGACATGAAATGTCTTGCTAAAATATGGAAAAACCAAAATTGGCTTCTCAATGATCTTCTTCTTCAACATATTGAAACTCTTCTCTGCTTCCTCTATCCAATGAAAAGGTTTATGTTATTTCTTCACCATATCCATCATCGATGCACTAATCCCACTGAAATTTCGGATGAATTTACTGTAGAAACTAGCTAAACCATGGAAGCTTTGAACTTCAAACACACCTTTCAGTGATGGCCAATTCTTAATCGCTTCTACCTTATCCAGATCCATTTTCAGCTCATTTGCAGAGATAACAAAACCCAAATAAATGAGTTATGCCCTCATAAATGATGATTTCTTCATATTTATCAACAATTTCTCTTGCTGTAATCTCCTCATCACTGTAGCTAAATGCTTCAAGTGTTCTTCTTCTGTCTTGCTGAAAATTAATATATCGTCAAGATATACAATGACGAACTTCCTGATGAACTCCTTCAGGACTTCATTCATCAATCTCATGAAAGTACTGGGTGCATTTGTTAAGCCAAATGGTATAACAAGCCATTCATACAGCCCCTCATTTGTCTTGAATGTTGTCTTCCAATCATCACCTTCTCTCATACAAATCTGATGATATCTGCTTTTCAGATCAATTTTTGAAAAGAATCTTGCTCCACTCAAGCAATCCATCAAGTCATCCATCCTTGGCAATGGAAATCTATATCGGATGGTAATATTATTGATCGCCCTTGAGTTTGTACACATCCTCTAGTCTCCATCTTTCTTTGGGTTGAGTACTGTTGGAACAACGCATGGACTCAAGCTCTCTCTAATCAATCATTTGTCTATTAAGTCCTGGGCTTTCCTCTTAACTTCTTCATTCTCCTGTGGCATCAACATGTACATAGATTTGTTTGGTAAACTAGTTCTAGGTATAAGATCAATGTGATGGCTTATATTCCTGATCGGTGGCAACGAACAAGGTAGTTCATCCACTACTATATCAGTGAACTCTTCTAGCAACTCCTGGATTTCCTCCAGTAAATCATCTACTCTTGTACTGGTCAAAACAATTCTAGGATTCATGACCACAATAAATTATGTGTCTTCCTTCTTCTTAACCTCATTAAGAAGTTCCTTCCCACTCATGAGAAGTACAATGTTGCGCATTTATGGTTTCACTTCTTTTTCCTTAATCAGTAACAACATGTGAGTTCTCCCATTATTCTCCAGGGTGTATGTGTTCTTTCTCCCATCATGAACCACATTCCTGTCATATCGCCATGGTCTACCCAACAATAGATGACAAACATCCGTTGGAATGAAATCACACAATATTTCATCCTTATATCGTCCTATTTTAAATTCAATTAAACATTGTTTAGTGACATTTACCTCATGTCCTTTTTGTAGCCACGAAACTCTGTATGGGCTTGGATGTATGATAGTCTCTAGCTCAATCTTTTCTACCATCTCTGTAGAAATGAGATTGTTTGTGCTACTGTTGTCCACGATGACTTTGCATACCCTATCTTTTGTCTTGCAAGCAGTCCGAAATAGATTTTTCCTTTGGGATGGGTTCTCTTCCTCTTTCTCTGGCGTTAAGAGAACTTTCCTCATCATTAAGGATCTTCCGCCCTCAACATCTTCTACCTCAACATTCTGTACTTGTGCTTCGGTGATCTAAGTCTCACCACCATCTTTCTTCCTATCTGGACACTCATAAGATTTATGCCTGATTTTCCCACAGACAAAACATTTCACTTCACCTCCTCGGCCTCTTCCTCTTCCTCTAGCTCGAGGAAAAGTATTTCTATCAGCATACTACCCTCTCTGTGAGATTCCTCTTCTCTCATGTTGAGTTTGAGGTTTCTTCCCTTCTTCCTTAGATTTCAGAGTTCTGTCTTGGGCAATTGTTTTGCCTCTGGCTTGACTTCTGCCTCAGCCTCTTTGACCTTTCTTTCGGGTCAGCTTCTCTTCAGCCTTCAGAGCCATCTAATAATCATTTTCCACAGTTCAAATGATCATCATGCTCATCTCATCTTGGATGTCATATCTCAAACCATTCATGTATCTAGCAACCTTTTCATCATCGCTTTCCCAATGACCTACTCTGATGTTTATCTTGTAGAACTCTTCAGTGTATTCTTTCACTGACATCAGCTTCTGTCTCAAATTCTGCATCCTCCAAAACAAAGTGATTTGATAATCCTTGGGTATGAATTTGGATTTCATCTTTGCAACCATTCTATCCCAGATTTTAATTTTTTGCTTGCCTTTGCAATGTCTGTCAGCCTGCAGTTCATCCCACCATAATGTTGCATGCCCTTTAAGTCTAGTGAGAGCATGTTTTGCCTTCCTATCTTCTGCGACATCCTCATAGTCGAAGTATTTATCTAGATCTCTAATCCAGTCTAGAAGCTCTTCAACATCCAGGTTTCCTTCATATACTGGAATGTCCATTTTTTCTCTGGCACCTATCCTAGCAGCAGCCCTAAATATGCATTCATCCACAACATCTTCGACTATAACTTCTTCTTCGTGTCCATCTTCATTTTCACTGTCAGTCTCACTAATATCCCCAGTGTCGACTATGTGCCTCTGTGCTGTCTCCATGGCATCAAGCCTGGCACGTAATTCATGCATTTCCCTTTATACTGCTGGATTGGGCATTGGTCTATCTCTTCTTCTCAGCAGCATTGCTGTAAAATTTCTCCCTTCCTCTGCTACAGAAGGAAAATAAATTTTTATGTGCTCTGATACCACTTGACGCAGACCCCCAAACCCTTGGGTCGAGGTCCACACAGGATCGATCTAATCTACCCTTGAGTATAATTAACTCTTTGATTTCCCTTTAGGGAATCCCTCGCACACTCGACGGTGTATCCTCAGGTCCTTATGAATTGAGCCTGCATGAACAAACACCAAGAACCAACCCAAATCTTCTTGACCACAATAGCATTGCATCCTTCGCTAATTTAGGACTTCGGGTTTCACAATTTCGCGATCCCTATTGTCGAGTTTCTCAGCCCTCTACTGCCAAAACCCAAAATGTCGATTCACCAAAATGTTTGGCAGCATCCTCCTCCACAGTCGTATCGCGTTTCATGATTTCAGGAATCCCGAAATAAAGAACCCCTATTTCTCATCTTCAAAATGCCGAAATGTCGAACCTCGATGCATTCAACAAAGACTGGCTCCCGAATGGGACTTTTCACCGATTTGGAGTTTCAAACTTCGCGTCTTCATGAATCCTGATGCAAGGCTTCCGGCTCTCCATCCTACGAAACCCCAAAATAGTCAATGAAGTCTTGAATCCACCTGGCGACAAGTATGCCACTTGTCTTTCCCGTTGTCCTCTATCTCTGACACGGATTCTTACCACCTGTCACTCAAGCTTTCCGGCTTTCGAGACTTGAACAAACCTCTGATTTTCATCCCTCTATCACTTCTAGACACAGAATTCTAAAATGGCACTTTCCACAGGGTCAATGACTAATAAGCCTCCGTTCGATCCAATGCTTAACTTCTCTGTAACTCTCTTGGATCCTACAATCCTCGTTGTTTCATGAATTCTCCATAGAGAATTTCGACAGCTCAGTTCCTCCTTGACAACTCTTGCAAAATGAACCAATGTTATTTCATTGGAACTTAACCTCTGCGAGACGTTTTCAATCTTTGTCTCCCTTTGGGTATTCTCAAAGGTACTAACCCTCCTAAGCTTCCACTTACAAACTCAAATCTCCAAAGGACTCATGTGCACACTCCTTGTGGCACTCTTTCAAATACTTCAAAGTATTTGATCATTCGACTCCGTGGACTTTCTGCAACAACAGTCCTTGAACTCTCCCCTTGGTTGATAAGTTCTAAGCTTTCAACCAGCCTGCACACACCTTGCACGGCTTCTGTGCTTCACTTGCTCTTCTTCTAGAATGAGAAAAACGGTATCCCTCTTGATCTTTCAGAGATAAACTCTAAACCTTTGTCAACGCACTCCTTGCGGACGTTTCACTGTACTCCTTGTAGGAACTCTCACTCGGGAAGAGAAACAATTGAAACTCATTCTCTCTCTCTCTCAGACTTCAAACATTCAACATGAAATCATACATGCACAACATAGCCTCATAACAAATGCATAACAGAGAGAATAAAACCACTGTAAGCATACCATTCACCATGTATAAACATAAAACATCATAACACCATGAAATCTGATTCAAAGCTTCTTATATTAATTCAAGCTCATATACATGGGTCTTTTTCTCATTCTCTTCTATGCTCTATGCTAATGTTCTAATTACTCTCCTATGATACAAAGGCGAGGGTGTCTATATCTGTTTTCCCTCCTTCTCTCCTAAACTATCTAATCTATCATTCAAATCTACCTACTTTCATTAACTATGCATAAATGCCTCTACCTTCTACAGATGAGAGTGAATCACTCATGATCTATTTACAATATGCAAATATGCTTCCCTTGAACCATTACATTAATGCTTCAAAAACATTTCAAAAACATACGTTGGTGGTCTTCCAGCTGTCTTCCGCCTTCATGCTCATTTGGCTACTAACGATGCTCCTGCATCACTAGTGTTAGACTAGAGAGGAGATAAGTCCTCTTAGTTTTGGAACTTTGAGAGTTCAGAGCTCCAAAGTATCATGACCTTACCCTTTTGTAAACTAGCAGAAGGTGGAAGGATTTTACGGTTATCCACGAGGTCAACCGACACCTGGTGTATTCCCTAACCGTGGAAAATAGACTTTCCACCACTAAACCTTGACCCATGTAACCATCACTAATTAACATGAGCCATCAATTCAAGGTTATTTAGGATATCCCTTGACCATTGGATATACGCCAAGGGAAATTCATAAAATTTCTACTCTGGGAGAATAGAAACAATATGACATCGATCTCCTTGAACGTCGAAGTCTCGAAGAGACAAAAACCATAGATACAAGGATCCTTCAAGAGCTTCCTTGAACTTTGGATCCCTTCCAAGGTCAACCCAACGTTGACCACTTCGGGGGATAGAGTTGGTTCAACACCAAATCTTTTGAATGTCAGAACCCTGAAGTAATGGAGGTCATAGATCTAGGGACTACGTGGACCCTTACTGACCATGAGATCGAAGGGATGGGTAGCTATCAGTCTAAGATGATCTGGCATCCTAACGTCACTCAAGGTGACATGGACCCATATTACACGTGCCACATGTCACCCCCTGTAGGGGCCATGTGTAAGATCTATCTTGCTGCATGACCCACGTTGGGCTCTTCTGACAGTTGGGATACTCGGGACCAACCTATGCTCACCAGCATGTATTACACATCATCCCATGTGATAGCGGATACTTCGTCAGTCTGGTATTCAAGAGTCTGGAAATTTGGAGTGTAGTTTCATAGGATTGCGTAAGGACCCAAAGGTCGAGACCACATGGGGAAATATCGGGTTCCTTCGCAACTTCGCTAGTACGACGCTCAAGAGGAGCGAGTTTGTTAACTCTCTAGGACTCCTGAAGCCCAGAGTATTGGAATAAATCATGACCGTTGATTGTTGGCCATGTGGAGAAATCTCGAGGCCCTTCGTAATTTCATCGATTCGACACTACGGGGATATCACATGGTGGAGAAGGAAATATCTGCGAAGCCTGAAGTCCCAAAGCCCCTTTTCAACCATAGGATTTAAGCGGATGATGTGGATCATTGATTCCATCCTTTGTTCGAAGATCTGAGAATTTAACCTTTAGGAGGAATGTCATGCAATACTGTTGGAATTCCTGAAGTCTAGGAATCCCAATGTCCCGAAAACTTCACTAAGTAGAAATTTTAGCTCATGATTTTCTTCTCGAGGTCATGAGGAGGACTCTGCTAGCTAGCTTAGGCACGTAGTGTGAAATATACACTTCGGGAGAGAAGAATATGACGGTTTTTACTTACTGAGGCACCGAAAATGAACGTAGAGGAAGCAAAACTTCGATGCCCCATCCCTTAGATGTTCCTTCAAGGGGTTTGGGTGTGTTACAAATTGGTATCATAGCATGGAAACAACACTTGGCCTGCCTGGGCTCATGCTAGAGTTGCATAAAAATATTATTAGAGAACTTTATGGGGTAACACCCTATCTTACCCCATTCTATAAGAAACTCTTCTAAACCTCTACTAAAGAGAGGAACGAAACCTTCTACCATTGATAGATGCTTTGGAAATATGCATTGTATGTTGCTAATGTTTCCATATAAAGAAGCTAACTTTGCTTTGCAATAATATGTGGTGCTCATGAATTGGTAGATTAGTAACTAACATAAAATGTTTTTCCATCACTCAAGCAGTCAGTGAACAACGTGAAAACTACAACGTAATGGATGGTGACACACCATGAGTTGGGGGAGAGCTCCCACAATAGAGAGGATGAATATGATGAAAGGATGGAGGTGGAAACATCTCCACATTTGGCCAAAACTGTAAGAAGCCTCATGGAAAAATTACAGAGTTATAAGGATGACAATGAAAGGATGAAAAAGGAGCAGGAAAAGTAGACTAAAATTAATATAGTCTTACAACAAAGTATATCAAATATACAAAGGAAACTATGACATGGTCCAACAACCATGTGGATAGGAATCATACTAAGAAAAATCCAAGTCCACCAAAGATACAAAATCATGGTCCAAAAAGTGGCCATACCAGGAGGAGTACCTCAAGGAAGGCCCAAAATGGAGCCAAGAGACACTCATTGGAATGTCCCTTTGAGGGCACTGACAACTCCAAGGAATATTCTAGTGGAAAAACTAGTTCCCATTCTCAAACAAGAGGAAAGAAGAGGAAACATTCCAAGAGTTGTGACCCCGAAAAGTTCAAGAAATCCAAACTTCCCACCTTCGATGGAGAGATTAAGAAGGAAGAAGAAGCAGAAGTTTGTCTAATCAACTTGAAGAAGTAATTCATATTCCATGACTAATTTGAAAAATTAAAGGCCCGAATAACCATTTCCAGCCTAAATGGGAAAGATTCCATTTGGTGGGACGATCTTAGGAATGTGAAAGGAATCCATGAGAAGAACTTGTCATGGAAACAATTTGATAAATACTTCAAGAAGAATTATCTGGCAGAAAAGTACTTTGATGGGAATACCAAGGAGTTCTATGAACTCAAACTTGGACAACTCACCATAGATGATTATATCAAAAAATTTCTCGAGATGATGAGTTATGTTCCCTACATAAAGGATGAAAAAGTAAAGATGCAACACTTTATTAGTGGATTACCTTAGTCCTACTAAGACATAATTGAGTTTTATGAGCCAAATACTTTAGAATATACTATTCAAAAATCAAGTTATTGCTATGAGAAATTCAAGAATAAAACAGAACCCCATGAAGAATGGAAGAAGAAAAACAATTTGGGATTCAAGAAGAAGGGGTTTAAATCCTCGAGATTTAAGAACCATGGGAAAATCTCTATGTTGAGCCTTTCTACTAGAAGTGTGTATCAACAAAATTTTCTATCCCAAAGTGGAAATAAACCATTTGGAGCAGTTTCAATTAAGACAAATAACAAGAAGAGAGGACCCTTGAAATGTTGGGGTTGTGGAGAGGAACATCTGCTGAGGGACTAAATACATAGGAAACAAAGAAATATGAGGGTATACAATGTCCAATAGGCTACCACACTCAATGATATGGCTAGGATCATGCCACAAATTTATGCAGCCTTGGATAATAGACAAGTTGACCACCAAGCTTCAGTGGTGGAGTTGGAAGTTACGATTTCCAAGCATCCTATTTCCAATTTAATTGACCTTGGTTATAATTTGAGTTATGATGCCCCTCAAACTATTGAGAAATGTAAATTACAAATGATTTAAACATGTTAAATCATGTATGGTACAACTATCCACTGGAACCAAAAGAAAAGTAACAGAGGTCATACCAACATAGCAATTCGTTATAAGTGGGTTTCCCACCCAAGCAAACCTAAACATACTTCCTTTAGGATCTTATGACCTTTTGATTGGCATAGAGTGGTTGGCTACCCACAAAACCACATTGGACTCTAACAATAAAACTTTGGAGTGTGAAAATGAAGAAGAAAGAAGGGTAACCCTACAATGGATTCAAAATATTGTCTCGGTGAGACAAATATCAACCCTCGAAGTAAAGAAGTATTGTAGAAATGGATGTCCCTTGAATGCAATACAAATACTGAACTCTGTTGAGAACGAAAAACCCAGACTAGAGGACCATCCCTTATTAAGATAATATAAATATGTATTCCTAGAAGAGGTGTCAGGTCTACCTTCAAGAAAGAATATTGAATTTTCAATAGAGCTTGTACCAGGAGCAGTGTCAATGTCTAGAACACCCTATAGAATAAGTACACTAGAGCTAATTGAGATCAAACTACAACTGAAGGAGATGTGGGACAAGGGATACATTCGGCCTAGTGTGTCTCCATGGGGAGCACCACCCTTGTTTTTGAAAAAGAAGGAAGGAACACTCAGATTATACATATTATATAGACAACTCAATAAGATGACCATCAATAATAAGTATCCTTTACCAAGGATCGATGACCTGTTTGACCAATTAAGGGGTGCTACAATATTCTCCAAGATTGAATTAAGGTCTGGATACCATCAGGTCTGAATTAAAAATTAAGACATCCACAAGACAACCTTTAGGACAATATATGGTCACTATGAATTTGTGGTGGTGCCATTTGGGCTTATGAATCCACCAGCCACTTTTATGTGCTTAATGAATAACATATTCAGAAAGTTCTTGGATAATTTTTTGTTGGTTTTCATTGATGATATTCTAATCTATTCCAAGAATAGGGAAGAGCATGAAGAACATCTCAAGCTAGTACTCCAAGTACTAAGAGAACATCAGCTCTATGCTAAGCTTAGTAAGTGTGACTTTTTCCAGAAACAAGTCCATTACTTAAGCCATGTTATTTCTGAGGAAGCAGTGGTGGTGGATCCTGAAAAGATCAAAGCCAACATGGATTGGCCTAGCCCAAAGGATGTATCTGATATTAGATCCTTTATGGGCCTAGTAGGATACTATAGGAGGTTCACAAAGGGATTCTCCAAGATTGGTTTCCCAATCACGTCCCTTCAGAAAAAAGGGGGTTGAATTCATTCGGATGTCATAATGTGAAGAAATATTTCAAGAGATGAAAGACCTTCTAACTAATGCACCTATGCTGAATATTGTAGACCCAAACAAGGACTTCCTTGTGTGTAAATATTCCTGCAAGGAAGGGCTCAGAGGAGTCCTTATGCAAGAAGGACATGTGATTTTCTACGAATCCAGAAAATTGAATGAGCATGAAGTCAATTATGTGACCCATGATATGGAATTGGCTACCATAGTTCATTCTTTAAAAATGTGGAGGAATTACCTCTTAGGTAGAATATTTGTGCTTATGACAAACCATACTGGGTTGAGGTATTTGTTTGACCAACCAAAACTCAATGTGAGACAAGCTAGGTGGATGTCTCTCCTTAGTGAGTTTGATTTTGAAATCAAACATATCAAAGGAAAGGAGAATAGGGCAGTTGATGCCCTTAGTATAAGAATAAAATTGGTTCACTTGGAAGTTGTAAGCGGAAATGAATGATACATCAAAGAGAGAGTAAAAAATGCACAAGAAACAGATGCATTTTTCAGGACCGTGACATCATAGTTAAGGTAAGAGCCCACAGGGATGAAGTACGAAGGCTATCAGGTGCTTAATGATGGCTTGCTAACTTACAAGGGCCGATTGTATATTCTAAATTGTGACGACTTGAAGAGGTTCATAATGGATGAACTACACAAAATACCATATATTGGTCACCCTAGTTATCAAAAAATGATCATGACCACTAGGAAACTATTTTATTGGCCCGGATTGAAAAAGGAAATAGTTGATTACTTAGATAAGGGTCTAGAATGTCAACAAGTCAAAGTAGAGCACCGACACCTAGCAGGGTTGTTGCAGCCCCTACCAATTCCCGAATGGAAATGGGAAAACATCTCCATGGATTTCATCACAGGATTGCCAAGACCAACCAAACATAATGATGCCATCATGGTAGTTGTGGACAAACTGAGAAAGACTTCTCACTTCATACCCATCAAGTCAAATTGAAAGGAAATATATATTTCTAGTATTTTCATGAAAGAGATATTTAGATTGCATGGCATGCCTAAGGAAATTATATCTGACAAAGATACAAAATTTACTTCAAACTTTTGGAAATCTCAGTTTGTTGGTTTTGAAACAAAATTGCTCTTTAGTATAGCCTATCACCCTCATACTGATGGGAAAACGGAGAGGGTAAACCAAGTGTTAGAAGATATGTTGAGGATGCATGTAATGCATCAACCCAAGAAGTGGGAAGAATACCTACCACTGGTATAATTTGCCTACAACAATGGCTATAAAGAGTCATTAAAAATGATCCCTTTTGAAGCCCTCTGTGGAACACAATGCAACATTTCAATCAGCTAGAACAACCCAGTAGACAGAGTTACAATCAGGCCAGATATTTTAAAGGAAATGGAACAGAAAGTAATTCAAATCAGACGAAATATGAAGAGATCCCAGGATAGACAAAAGAGATATGCATACATGAAAAGGATTCTTAGAGAGTTCAAAGCAGAGGATCATGTGTATCTCCGAGTTAGACCCAGGAAAAGCTCTTTGATGATGGGATCTTGTGCCAAGATGGAACCTCGATATTGTGGACCCTTTGAAGTTTTGGATAGAGTGGGACCAGTATCCTACAGGATAGTACTCCCTCCCACATTTAAGGCACACAATTTTTTCCATGTTTCTTTATTAAAGAAGTATGTACATGACTCTAATCATATTATTTACTGGTCTGTGATTCGGGTGGAACCAGAGGGATAATTCCTACCAAAAACTCAATGCATAATAGACAAGAAGGAAACCCCACTCAAGAACATAACCATTGCACAGGTCAAGGTGCAGTGGAAACACTTTGGCCCAGATTAGGCTACATGGGAAATGGAGGATGCCATGAAACAAGCATATCCATTTTTTTTTACTTATGTACATACAAAGCACATCAAAAGATAGAAAATTGAGGATGATGTTCCTTTAAGGGGGAGGGTATTGTAATATTCATGTTTCCCCTAGTTTTTAAATATAACTATAATTGGCCAAGAGACTATGGAAAACTAGATATGTGTGAATGTTTGATTTGATGAACCTTTTTATAAAAAGTCAATGTATGTATTTTTTGTTATTAATAGAAAGTGGATAAGTGTTGCATGACTACTGAAAGGGGGGTTTTCCAAGATAGACCATGGATGCTATGGGAGATATGGTGAGGGGAACCAGAAATGGTTGTGATGACCCCCACCAAAACAATACCTTACTATATTTAATGACTCAGAACAATCCTCTGACCTAGATATGAATTACCAGTTAGAGTGGTAGATGGAATAATCCTCCTCGCGAGTTAATAAGGAGATGGTTTAGATTACCCATATGTAATACTTCTAGAATTGACTACGAGCTGGGTATTGAGACCCATGCAACCTGGTTGAGAAAGGAAATAAAGAGGTAACTCATGGGTAGAGGCAAGGAAGAGGAGGAAGTGATCTGCGAAGAGAACAAAGTCGCAAGAGAAATACGTAGAAGAGAAAAAGAGAGGCTACAACACTATGATTCGAGGAAAAACTGGGGAATAAGATCATTTTGAATGTAAGAAGTTATTGGCAAGGTTTTTTGTTACAAGCTGGTAAACGAGGTTGATGAGTGACTATGGAATTACTTGGGCAGACCTCCTTGCTTGGTACAGAGAAAACCCGCTGCTAGAATCCTATGGAAGGAGGAGGGTAACCTCCATCCCTGACTATTGCTAAGCAAGAAGAAAGAGTCTCTCTTAGAGCATCATGATATAGCTCGGGGGTGTCCAATGGTATATCCATCAGGAGTGGATGTGCATATGGTTACGTGGAAACATGCACACTTTTCAATAGTCATTTCACAACCTATGGTCTTTTGATAAGTATTTTCATACTATGTGTGTTGAAATTGAAATGGTAGTTGAATGTATGTATATGGTTATGACTAAGTTATGTATTGAATGATTAAAGGTAGAAATATGTATTGTCTCTCTATGAATCTATGCTTTTGAATGGTCCTCTATTCACCTCATCTTATCTGCTAGAGAGTCATGGGATGTGAATCTGCAAGAGAATCAGGTTAGGATTTGTTGAAATGTTGAAGTCATGTCAAACCCTCGGACCTACCTTAGTGGAAATGTAAATTTCAAACTCTATGGAAGAAGGGAATTTCCTTCAAACTACTCTTTGTATGACCGAGGGATTATGTCCAGTTCCTTAACCCATTTACAAATAAAATAATTAGTGTGTAGCCAAAACGAGTCTTTGAAAGACCCATGTGACTAAGCTCTGGGAACCTGGTGTTAGACCAGAGAGGAGCTAATTCCTCTTAGCTTCGGAACTCTGGGAGTTTGGAGCTCTGGAGTATCATGACCTTACCCTTTTGTAAACTGGTCAAAGGCAACATGTTGTTATAATTATCCACAAGGTCAATCGACACCTGGTGGTTTCCCTAACCGTGGCAAATAAACCTGCCACCAGTAAACCTTGAAACATTTAACCATCACGAATTAACGTGAGCCATTGATTTGAGGGTATTCAGGAGATCCCTTGACTGTCGGATCTACACCGAGGGAACTTGGGCAAAGTTATACTCTTGGAGAATAGAAACGGTATGACATCGATGTCCCTGAACATTGAAGTCTTGAAGAGACAAAAATCATATATCTAAGGATCCTTCAGGATCTTCCTTGACCGTTGGATCCTTTCCAAGGTCATCTCGGTGTTGGCCACTTAGGGGGATAGAGGTGGCTCAATGCCAAAGCTTTTGAATGTTGGAGCTTCGAAGTAATGGAGTTCGTAGATCTAGAGACTACGTGGACCCTTACTAAACGTGAGATCGAAGGGCTGGGTAGCTATCAGTCCGAGATGACATGGCATCCTGACGTCACTCAAGGTGACGTGGACCCATATTACATGTGCCACGTGTCACCCCCTGTAGGGGTGAAATGTAAGATCTATCTTGTTGTGTTACTGACGTTGGGATCATCTGACAGGTGGGATACTCAGGACACACCTGTGCTCACCACTGTGTATTACATTTCATTCAATGCTATAGTGGATACTTCGGGAGTCTGGGACTCCGGGAGTTTGGAATTTTGGAGCGTAGTTTCATATTATTGTGTAAGGACCTGAAGGTCGGGACCATGTGGAGAAATCTCGGGTTCCTTCGCAACTTCGCTAGTTCAACACTCTGGAGGAGTGAGTGTGTTAACCCTCTAGGACTCCCAAAGCCCGAAGTCCCATAATAAATCATGATCATTGATTTTTGGCCATGAGGATAAATCTTGAGGCCATTTGTAACTTCATTGATTCGGCACTCCGGGGATATCACATGGTGGAACGGGAAATATATTTGAATCCCAAAGTCTCGAAGCCCCTTTTAATCTATAGTATTTTGGTGGATGATGTTGACCGTTGATTCCCTCCGCTTTTTGGCAATCCAGGAATTCGACCTTTGAGAGGAACGTCATGCAATACCGTTGGAAGTCCTGAAGTCTATGAGTCCTGAAGTCTCGAAACCTTTGCTAAGAAGAACTTTTATCTCTTGGTTTTCTTCCCAAGGTCAAGAGAGTAGAAGACAAGGGTTTTTTCTTAGTAAGGGACCGAAAATGAATGCAGAGGAAGAAAAAGTTTGACACCCCATCCCTTATATGTTCCTTAAAGGGGTTTGGGTGTGTTACATTTGGAGTTATCCAAATGTTTTTCTTTCCCATTGACTATTTTCTTCGATTACTTTCAACCAACATAATTTTATGTATAGATTTTTCTTAGCTAAGTAATCTTGGCTGATTTTTTATTTTTAGTCATTTTCTTTCAGCACCCTTGGTTTTTATTTTTAGACTTTGGCTATGCATATCTTATTCTCTATTCAGTTGGTGTTTTAAGGACGAGTTTGCATTTTGTCTTGCAGCTTACTTGATCCTAGTTTCCTCTTATACACATGTATAAAAGATATATTCCTTCACACTATCCATAAATATGTTTTGACATTGTGGGTAGCATTTCTATTTATATATTTTTGTTGATATATTTTTAGGAAAACTTCTTGGAAACCAATAATTTATTCACTAACTAAGTGGTTGATTGAAAAATCTAATCCTAACCCCATCAATCATGAGGCTTTCATAACTTATATTTTCTTGGAAAATATATTTCTATCTTTTTGGGTGGATGAATTTAAGTCACTCATTCTAGTTACATTCTTGAGAAACCTGATTTCTTATCATGATTAAGTACTACACACTTATTTCAATGTTGAATCCATTAAAATGGTTGGGAGTTGAAAAATACCTTGGTGGTAAATCTCTATGCAACGTCTATGATTCTAAATTTTGAGTTTTCAAAATTTTTATTTTGTCTTAGCCATGACATAAGTTCTAAGATGTGAATTCCTTGTGGGATGTGACTCAATAATTTATTAGGCTCACACTCTTCAACATTCCTTGAACCAAAAAAATCAGTTTGTGCATAACTTGGAAATATGAGCATGTTTGGGTCATGTTGGAACATCTTGGATATTTCTTACTAATGATCTTGTTGATTATGTTTTATGGATTATCTGTCTCATTCTTTGAATGGAAAACCTATGTAGCAGAGAGAAAATCTACACAACCTTATTTTTCAATTAATTTTATCCATATTATATGCCTTATGCGAGCTCAAGGAGCTGCAATTTATGGTTTGTCTACTTAAAAAACTCTTGGTAACTTGAGGCTACTGGTTTCATGGACTTTCCCATCATTCCAAACTTTAACTCAATAGAAATAAGGATTTAGTCATTTAATTCATTTATGATTTCCATTTCTATCTTTCATTTATGATGGGGGAGTCAAGCCATTTAGGAAGTGATCTCATATAGTTTTCTCCTCACCATGGTGTCTTAATTGATATCATTCATACCATACTTTCCTCTTTCCTCTCACAATGTTGAAGATAATTATACTAATCCTTCACATCATTATCATTAATAATCAAAGGAAACACATATCTTGGGGTGAAATTTTAATAATTTTGAATCAGATTTTTATGAAAAAGGATTGGTAATGGACATGTATCTTTTCACCATGAATGGGATTATAGTTGTGTCATTCCATTTGTTTAAATTAATTGGTTATGATTGATGTAACAATAAAATGTGTGTATGGGATCCAAATATCACAATAATCAATGACATTAACTCTCATGTTGAAGGAAATATTGTGGGAAATAACATCCTGCCTATCTCTTAGGAAGAAGAATATGATATTTGACTAATTGGACAGTAGATGAATACTTGATGACTGCATTAGTTCAATTTTACATTAGCTTAGCAAGATTTTCTTAGAATTAGTTTTAATTTTCGTCTTTATTTTTCTTTTCAATATTATTCCATTTTAATAAGTTACTCATTTAGAGGAAGACATTTTCCCAAACTATCAAATAACTGATTATACCATTTTATTTTGTTCTGTAGATTTGGAAAGGACTTGTGCAACCGACAACTTAGAATATTTCTCTTTAAATGAAAGCAACTTAGGGAAGTGTTAATATAATATTGAATTCCCATATTCATTTGCAACGTTTTCATTATCCAACCAAGATTTCCATCAACTCAACAACTGATAAGAAATATATTCCCATTCATGCACTCATATGTAGATTTCTAATCTAGTTGGTATTTGGAGTCCTTTTCATGATTATCTTTTATTAACTCCACAACTTTATTATCTCCTCTTTGCCTTATCAGAATGAATAATTTGAATCTTTGTGGTTAATTATTATCTTCTATGGAGGACAAAAAGTTATGCTTTGGTGAAATATATTCCATGAAATTTTGGTTGTTAAAAATTGATTATTTTCAATTGTGCAAAGGAATTTCTTATGTCAAGGAATCTTGAGAGCTTATGGTTTGTGAAATGTTTCATGTAATTTGTTTTTGAAAATCCATTTTGGCTAAACATATTCACTAACCCATTTTTCTAGGTTCTTGGAATATTTTTCATGTTTCACTATACAAAAATTAGATTGGAGGATTGTGTTGCAAATCTTTTCCACTAGATTATCAATTCTCATAATCTTGCTAGTTATTCATTTCAGATCTTTATCCTGGGAATATTTCTATTGGGATTCATTTTCAATGCTTATCCTTTCTTGCATAATTATTTCTCTTGGATTACTTTCCAATCTTTCATTGAGAATGCATTCACTAATAATTCTCATGATCTATATTATGCTACTAGCCAATCTTTCATGATTAATTCTTATCGTAATGACTAACAAAGTGTGCTTTTGGTTTTTCTCTTTGTTTAGTGTAGTCGTTTTATTATTTCAATTTGTACATAATTTTACTTTTGTCTTTGCTCAATTTCCTAACCATGGAAGTGGGTTCATTTTCTTATACCATCAAGGGTGAATTCTTAGTTTTATCCAATTCTTTTAGGCATTTCAACAATCTGAATTTTTTTCTCACAAGAAAATATCAAATATATTGGAACAAAATCTTGATTAGATATTGATTTTCTTGACTACTTCTCATCATACCCCTGCAATTCTTTTGTTCTAAAAATCTATGGGATGGGTCTTAGCTTAATGTGAAAAGCTTATTTATTAATATTTTCCCTTTATCCTGATTCTTGGATGGAACAATAATACCTTTTTGTATATCATACATAGTCTATTGTTGCCACCAGATTTGTTACTTGTTGTTTGGATCTATTCTTATTTTTCAACCATTTTTTCATTCTTTTGATGACTAACATTATAGCTTTAGAATTCTCTTAGTTTAGTTTTATTTTCATGAATTGGCTTCGGTTTTAGCACTTTCTTTATTATTGAACAAATTACTTCCACCCTTTATTTTGAATACTGGTATGTTCCTTGACTTGATTTGACTCCTTATTCTTCCTTGAGGATAACTCTTCAAAATTGAGTAAGGGGTTGGTCCAATTTTGGTCACACACTGAAAAAAATTTTACAAGTCATAAGATGCATGGGATTCTCCATCTGAATGAAAATTCATGAAGTTCTTAGTTGTAGGTATGGAATGATAGTTGCAGTGGAACACATGTTCCCATTGAACGTACCATGTTAATCCATAAGTATAGGAATGTTTCTACCTACCCTTTTCTTTGAGCTCCATTCACTTCATATTAATAAAATGTCCAATATTTTGATGGTTTTTGGGGACACCTATGGGTTAAACTAAAATGCATAACATCTATTCAGCAAATCAAACCAACTCTCGTATCACCCCACTTCCTACACACCCTATGTACATATGTGTATCTATATACAAATATAAAAGGGTAAGCATATTTTGAAATAAAAAGGAATTTGAAAGAACTATTAATAATGTGGGAAGTACAAGTAAACTCGTTGGGGATATGGACGCCTACTAGAAGTGTGGATATGCTTGTATGGTATCGAGGAAACTTAGTTAGGGATATGGACGCTCGCTGGCAGCGAAGAAATGATGGGAAAAGAGAGATGAGGAACACACTTATGTATATGTTTGTTTGTTATAAAAGTGAAAACCCATGGTTAAACAAATCTAAAGTGTGTATCCTGTAAAATAATTTACCTCATTATTTGGCTCTTTGAAAAGGGTGTGTTAGATTATAAGTACTAGAAATATTGGATTATATCTTTCAGAAATTTGGCGTCATTGTGGTACCCATGATTATTGAAAAATGTTCGCAGTTTGATGAAATTTTCTTTAAAATTAAGATATCAAGTAAAGGCCCTAGAATTATATTGATAGAGATAATTGATTCTTCTAGTGTGTCACCATTTGTTGAGGCCACAAAACCCCCCTTTACTTTTTCTTTTACAAGCGAAAGGAAAGGGCCCCCCTACTAAATTTTTCATCCCTAATTCCTAATCCTCTATTGTTTGAGCCTAATGTTAATTCTTTGCCTACCTTTAGGGAGTTGGGGGTTTGATATTGATTGATGATTATCTTCTATGGAAGTTGATTATCCCTTTTAATCTTATGATTCCAAATTTCTTCATAATGCCTCTTGATACATGATGTTTCAGTAACATTTGTATGATGAAACCGATACCTTATCTTTGGATCTTTTGCATATTTCAAAGTGTTTGAATATCCTATATGGCTGCAGGGCTTGATGTGCTATTGATTTTCTTAGATGAGTTTGTTTTTCAATATTTTTGAATGGATAATTCAAAGTTTTCATTCTCTTTCTTGCATGTTGTACTTAATATCTTCATCTTTATACTCTTGTATATGATCACACTCTTTGGTTTCAGACTCTTAGCTTCAATCAAGCAATCACTAATCCTTCTCTTGAGTCTGAGAATTATGTTAGGAAATGAGACACACTTCCACACTAAACCTAGCATAAGAAAGGAGGAAATAGTTAATCAAGAAAGTAAATGACACAATAAACACATAGTACACAGAGATTTTACCGTGGAAACCCAAACCGGGAAAACCAATATTCCTTGAGTGTTATGCTCCTTGTTATCTTATTCATTCAGAATAAAAGGTTACATGTCTAACCTTGGTCCACACCTAAGACACAATCAACAACATACCCTCTTTCTTACAAAAGAACAAAACTATAGCCAATTCGACTTACATCTGCATGACCAACAACCTCTAAATTATAGACTCTTGGTGATTATTCGTTCATCATCTAAAGATTCAAGATTATTAGCCTTTATGACCTTACAACGCACCTTCTTTATAGGCATTAAAATAGGAAAAACCCTAAACAAATGTTGCCCAAAAAAGGTTACATATCCATGCATATCATTGGCTACAAATCCCGTGATTCTCAGGATTCTATTACAATTGACCACCAAGTCAGATTAGCCATCGACTACAAGTCATCCTTCATTCAGTCTTTAGTCGGTTGCCACACACTCACTTATCGACCTCTTGTCGGTTGACCTCTTTGAATTGTTGTCGATGTCTTTACCATGTCAAACCACCTTGACCTTCTAATTTGGATTTACCCAGTCGACTCTCATGGACCCTCGACTTCATATTTACCCATTCGAACCACCTTGACATTGAAAAATCTATGTACATTTAATTCACTGTCACCTCCAGTTTTCCCTTGGTAGCATATAACATAGTCTTTCATGCCATACAAATACCTTAATACTCTTTTGACAACTTTCCATTGCTCCTTCCCAGGTGTCGACATGTATCTGCTCAACACTCACACTGCATGGGAAATGTTTGGTCGAGTGCAGACCATCATGTACATTATACTACCAACAAAACTTGCATAGGTAACATGTGACATGTCCTCTATTTATTCTTGTGTATTTGGACACTTTTTAGCAGTTATCCTTGCTCCCACAAGAATTGGAACCTTCATTGGTTTGCAATCCTGCATGTTGAAACGTTTCAAAATTGTTTCAATATACTTCGTCTGGTTCAACCAAAGATTTCTAGCTTCTCGATCTCTTTTAATCTCCATTCCCATAATAAAGTTAGCTACACTGAGATCCTTCATGTCAAACTTGAAGGATAGCTTCTTCTTCACCTCCTTTATTGCATCCATGTTGTTTCCAATCAACAACTTGTCATCAACATACAAAGCTAAATATAGGAAACACCCACCTTCTTCTTTGAAATATATGCAGTGATCAACTTTTCTTCTCACAAATCCAAAACTAAGGATGTATGTGTTGAAATTTTGGTACCACATCCTTGGTGATTGCTTTATACCATAAAGGGATATTTTCAATTTACACACAAAATATTTCTTTCCCTTCACTACAAATCCTTAAGGTTGTTTCGTGTAGATTTATTCTTCTAGGTCCCCATATAGGAACGTTATATTCATATCCATCTGTTCTATTTCTAGATCAAATGTTGCAACCAGAGACATTACTAATATAATGGAAGTTAATTTTGTAACAAGGGAAAAAATATCACCGAAGTCGACTCCTTTGACTTGGGAATATACTTTCTCTACCAGTCGAGCTTTGAATTTTTTGACTTGAACTGTTGCATTCAACTTCTCCTTGAATACCTATTTTCTACCGATAGGATTTCTTCCACTAAGAAAATTGACTAAGTCCCATGTCTCATTCTTGTGCAAGGATTCCATCTCTTTGACCATGGTGTCCTTCCAAAGTTTTCTCTCAACTGATTCGACTGCCTCCATGACCGACTTGGGCTCATCGTCAATGGAAATTAAAACAAATTCTTAATGGAAGTCAAGTAGACTATACCTTTTGACTGGTTTTGTTACTTTTTCTAATCTCCTTACAGTTGGGATCGGTTTTTCCACCTCTTCCTCTAATTCAATCGACTCATCTGAATCATCTCCTTTGTTCCTCAGTTCAAACTGCATCGTCTCAAGATTATTCTTGGCCTAAACAATTTCCTCGGGCTTGGAAATAATTCTGAATTCTCTGAAGACCATGTCTATACTGTACACTATTTTCCTTGATGCAAGATCCAAAAACTTATATCCCTTCATTCCTTCTTTGTATCTAATGAAAATCCATTTGACTACCTTATTTTCCAACTTGATCCTCTTTTCCTTGGGAACATGCAAAAATGCATCACAACCAAATACTTTGAAATGTGAAACTGAAGGCTTCTTACCTGACCATACCTCATGTGGATTCATGTCGACTAGCTCTGACGAAGGATACATATTCAATAGATATTTTGCAGTGTCGACTACTTCCTCCCAGAATTCTTATGTGATCCGAACATCATTAAGCATGCTCCTTTCCTTTTCCATCAATGTTCTATTCATTCTCTTGGAAAATACATTTTTATGTGGGGTATATGGTGTGGAAATTTGGTGTGTTATGCCACACTACTTGCAAAACTTATCAAATTATTTTTCATAGAATTCACCACCATTGTCAATTCTCAACACCTTAATCTTCTTATCTGTCTGGTTTTCTAAAAGATATTTAAACTCTTTGAATTTTTCAAAAACCTCTGATTTCTTCCTCATGAAATATATCCATGTCTTCCTGGAAAAATAATCTATGAAGGATACATAATACATGGATCCACCAAGTGAAGGCACTATAACAGAGCCAAACACATCACTATGAACCAACTCTAGAATCCCATTTTCCCTTGTCCCTCCAAGTGGAAACCTCACCTGAATCTATTTTCCATATATAAAATGTTCACAAAAGTCAACTTCTAAGTTACATTCAGGAAATTCTTTGACAATACCTTTATTATGCATTGCTAAAATTCCTTTTTTCTCCAATGTGTCCCATCCTCTTGTGCCATAACATGGTCTGATCGACTTTATGATGACTTGTTGAGTCAGTTTGAATAGTCTCATCCCAAGTTGAGTTGAGTTGAGTTGAAGTTTATTTGAATTTAGTAACAATGATGTTGTTTCATCTGGTCGATTCAACACCACCTAGCAACTTGTATAGGGATCCAATCCAAAATCCTTTCATTATTACCATCGCACCTATGACCATATTGCAAGAATCCTTTTGAAATAGAGTGTGCACGCCAACATCACTCATCTTACTGACATATATCAGGTTTCTTGCCAAAACCAAAATATGCAGCACACCTGGAAGGGTTCTACTCCTCTCATCCTGTAGTATCAGTTGAAATCTTCCCCATCCAACAATTATGGTTGTTGAGTGTTCCCCCAATAATTCTTATCCTCCTTCATATGATTCATATTTGCATAACCATTCTCTCTATGGTGTCATATGATAGGATTCTCTTATGTCGATCGAACAAACATCTTGATCTGACTTTGTACTGGTCGATTCCAGGTACACATTCCCTCCCTTATCTGGAGTCATGTTTCTCTTAGTTGACGGCTTCTCATCGGATCTTGTACTGACTTCTATTTCCTTCGACTTGCATTCCATTTTTTAATGCACAAATTTACCACATTTACAACATCTTTTTGTTGATTGAATGGAGGATTTAGATCTACCCTTTGACCTATAATTTCTACTAGAGAATTTTCCTTTATCTCTGTCATCTGGTTGACCTCTCACCACTAAGGAATATTTGGTTGATCCTTCCACGTTCTTTCTTCTTATTTATTTTGATAGAATAGATGCAACCATTTCTTCTAGAGATAATGTGGTTGTATTACTCCCTATAGCCATGACTAAGTTATCCCATTATTCTAGCAAAGAACATAATAGGTTAATACATTTCTCCTCCTCAAGGATTTTAATATCCACAGAAGATAATTGGCTTATAATGGTATTAAACACATTTAAATGCTCAATCACTGAACTACCATCACTCATTCTCATAAGATATAGTTTATTTATGAGAAACAACTTATTTACCATGGATTTTGACTAGTACAAACTTACCAACTTGTCCCACAATTGTTTGGTTGAATATTCACCTCAGACATTTAGCAGCACTGAATTTGCAAGACAAAGTGGAATCGTACTCACTGCTCTTCTCTCTAGTTTCTCCCATTCTTCCATCAACATACCTTCCGACATGGTACCTGGACAGATTTGTGTCCATTGTTATCGATCTACAAGGAGATCTTCAATTTTAATCTTCCAAATCTCAAAATTCTATCCATTGAATTTTTTGATCTCTATTCTCGAGTTGCTTGCCATTCATTAACATAATCTTTAGCACAATATTTAAATATTTATAACTTATGAATCTTACTGTACAAATTGTATAGCTCAGATCCAAGGTTGTTAAACCAATCTATGATACAACATTTTAGGAAATGAGACACACTTCCATGCTAAACCCAGCATAAGAGAGGAAGAAATATTTAATCAAGAAAGTAAATGTCACAACAAACACACAGTACACAAATATTTTACCCTGAAAACAAAAACCGGGAAAACCAACATTCCTTGGGACTTCTGCTCATTATTGTCTTATTCATTCATAATAAAAGGTTACATGTCTAACCTTGGTCCACGCCTAAGACACAATTGACATCATACCCTCTTTTTTACACAAGAACAACCCTGTATCCAATTTGGATTACATCTGCATGACCAACAACCTCTAAATTATAGTCTCTTGGCAATTAGTCATTCATTATATAAAGATTCAATAGTATTATACTTTATGACCTTGCAACATGCCTTCTTTATAGAGTTTACAATAGGAAAAACCATAAAGAAATGCCACCCAAAAATGGTTACAGATCCATGAAAATCATTGGCTACAAATCCCATGAATCTCAAGATTATGTTACAGTCGACTACCAAGTTGTATTACCTATTGACTACCAGTCATCCTTCATTCAATATTCAATCATTTGCCACATGCTCACCTGTCGACATATTATTAGTTGACCTCTTCTACTTGCTATCAATGTCCTTACCATGTCGAACCACCTTGATCTTAGAATTTGACTTTACCCGGTTGACTCTCCTTGACCCTTGACTTCTTCTTTACCCGATCAAACCACCTCGACCTTCGACTTTGACTATCCATCGATCCACATTGACTTTCACTACAAATAATATAACAACCCAACAAAGTATCACATGAAGTATCAAGATGATTATCTATATCCACCCATGATTATTGTTGAAGAAACTGACACACATTTATAAGTTTGTTGAAGGCAAGGAATACAATGTTTATGGTATATTGATAAGTCTCATTTTAATCACATGATTGATCTCATATTCTTTGTGGTTGTAGGAGCAAGTTTGAAGGATCACTTTCTTCACATGATTGCTCTAGCCTTGAGATACATGTGGGGGGGATCCCTTGAACTTATTCCTCTTTTCTATACCTCTTTCTATCCATATCATTTTTGTAATTTTAATCCAATGATCAACATTGTGGACTGAGCCTTGTCTTTCCCAAGCCTCATCTTAATTTGTATTTTATCACCATTTTTATGATGAGGTCGGAGCTTTGATCCTTGTCCAAAACTAGGATATCCCTCATAGGGAAGAGATTTTCCTTGGCTTGTATTTTCCTTGATATCCTAAGATCCCAAGGCTATCATATCCACCTCTCTTGAAGGCCTATCCCTAAGCCTATTCAAATTTATCTCTATTGGGTTCCTCTTTTGGATTTTTGTCTCTTCGAAAACCCAGGCCCAAGGTATATAGAGCTTCAAGAATGATGGTATTCATTGTTTCATTGCCCAATGTCTACTCACTATCTGTCACAATCAGTA
>ML784595.1:313103-353217 GCA_009831015.1 Picea engelmannii
AGTTTTCTCTCAACTGATTCGACTGCCTCCATGACCGACTTGGGCTCATCGTCAATGGAAATTAAAACAAATTCTTAATGGAAGTCAAGTAGACTATACCTTTTGACTGGTTTTGTTACTTTTTCTAATCTCCTTACAGTTGGGATCGGTTTTTCCACCTCTTCCTCTAATTCAATCGACTCATCTGAATCATCTCCTTTGTTCCTCAGTTCAAACTGCATCGTCTCAAGATTATTCTTGGCCTAAACAATTTCCTCGGGCTTGGAAATAATTCTGAATTCTCTGAAGACCATGTCTATACTGTACACTATTTTCCTTGATGCAAGATCCAAAAACTTATATCCCTTCATTCCTTCTTTGTATCTAATGAAAATCCATTTGACTACCTTATTTTCCAACTTGATCCTCTTTTCCTTGGGAACATGCAAAAATGCATCACAACCAAATACTTTGAAATGTGAAACTGAAGGCTTCTTACCTGACCATACCTCATGTGGATTCATGTCGACTAGCTCTGACGAAGGATACATATTCAATAGATATTTTGCAGTGTCGACTACTTCCTCCCAGAATTCTTATGTGATCCGAACATCATTAAGCATGCTCCTTTCCTTTTCCATCAATGTTCTATTCATTCTCTTGGAAAATACATTTTTATGTGGGGTATATGGTGTGGAAATTTGGTGTGTTATGCCACACTACTTGCAAAACTTATCAAATTATTTTTCATAGAATTCACCACCATTGTCAATTCTCAACACCTTAATCTTCTTATCTGTCTGGTTTTCTAAAAGATATTTAAACTCTTTGAATTTTTCAAAAACCTCTGATTTCTTCCTCATGAAATATATCCATGTCTTCCTGGAAAAATAATCTATGAAGGATACATAATACATGGATCCACCAAGTGAAGGCACTATAACAGAGCCAAACACATCACTATGAACCAACTCTAGAATCCCATTTTCCCTTGTCCCTCCAAGTGGAAACCTCACCTGAATCTATTTTCCATATATAAAATGTTCACAAAAGTCAACTTCTAAGTTACATTCAGGAAATTCTTTGACAATACCTTTATTATGCATTGCTAAAATTCCTTTTTTCTCCAATGTGTCCCATCCTCTTGTGCCATAACATGGTCTGATCGACTTTATGATGACTTGTTGAGTCAGTTTGAATAGTCTCATCCCAAGTTGAGTTGAGTTGAGTTGAAGTTTATTTGAATTTAGTAACAATGATGTTGTTTCATCTGGTCGATTCAACACCACCTAGCAACTTGTATAGGGATCCAATCCAAAATCCTTTCATTATTACCATCGCACCTATGACCATATTGCAAGAATCCTTTTGAAATAGAGTGTGCACGCCAACATCACTCATCTTACTGACATATATCAGGTTTCTTGCCAAAACCAAAATATGCAGCACACCTGGAAGGGTTCTACTCCTCTCATCCTGTAGTATCAGTTGAAATCTTCCCCATCCAACAATTATGGTTGTTGAGTGTTCCCCCAATAATTCTTATCCTCCTTCATATGATTCATATTTGCATAACCATTCTCTCTATGGTGTCATATGATAGGATTCTCTTATGTCGATCGAACAAACATCTTGATCTGACTTTGTACTGGTCGATTCCAGGTACACATTCCCTCCCTTATCTGGAGTCATGTTTCTCTTAGTTGACGGCTTCTCATCGGATCTTGTACTGACTTCTATTTCCTTCGACTTGCATTCCATTTTTTAATGCACAAATTTACCACATTTACAACATCTTTTTGTTGATTGAATGGAGGATTTAGATCTACCCTTTGACCTATAATTTCTACTAGAGAATTTTCCTTTATCTCTGTCATCTGGTTGACCTCTCACCACTAAGGAATATTTGGTTGATCCTTCCACGTTCTTTCTTCTTATTTATTTTGATAGAATAGATGCAACCATTTCTTCTAGAGATAATGTGGTTGTATTACTCCCTATAGCCATGACTAAGTTATCCCATTATTCTAGCAAAGAACATAATAGGTTAATACATTTCTCCTCCTCAAGGATTTTAATATCCACAGAAGATAATTGGCTTATAATGGTATTAAACACATTTAAATGCTCAATCACTGAACTACCATCACTCATTCTCATAAGATATAGTTTATTTATGAGAAACAACTTATTTACCATGGATTTTGACTAGTACAAACTTACCAACTTGTCCCACAATTGTTTGGTTGAATATTCACCTCAGACATTTAGCAGCACTGAATTTGCAAGACAAAGTGGAATCGTACTCACTGCTCTTCTCTCTAGTTTCTCCCATTCTTCCATCAACATACCTTCCGACATGGTACCTGGACAGATTTGTGTCCATTGTTATCGATCTACAAGGAGATCTTCAATTTTAATCTTCCAAATCTCAAAATTCTATCCATTGAATTTTTTGATCTCTATTCTCGAGTTGCTTGCCATTCATTAACATAATCTTTAGCACAATATTTAAATATTTATAACTTATGAATCTTACTGTACAAATTGTATAGCTCAGATCCAAGGTTGTTAAACCAATCTATGATACAACATTTTAGGAAATGAGACACACTTCCATGCTAAACCCAGCATAAGAGAGGAAGAAATATTTAATCAAGAAAGTAAATGTCACAACAAACACACAGTACACAAATATTTTACCCTGAAAACAAAAACCGGGAAAACCAACATTCCTTGGGACTTCTGCTCATTATTGTCTTATTCATTCATAATAAAAGGTTACATGTCTAACCTTGGTCCACGCCTAAGACACAATTGACATCATACCCTCTTTTTTACACAAGAACAACCCTGTATCCAATTTGGATTACATCTGCATGACCAACAACCTCTAAATTATAGTCTCTTGGCAATTAGTCATTCATTATATAAAGATTCAATAGTATTATACTTTATGACCTTGCAACATGCCTTCTTTATAGAGTTTACAATAGGAAAAACCATAAAGAAATGCCACCCAAAAATGGTTACAGATCCATGAAAATCATTGGCTACAAATCCCATGAATCTCAAGATTATGTTACAGTCGACTACCAAGTTGTATTACCTATTGACTACCAGTCATCCTTCATTCAATATTCAATCATTTGCCACATGCTCACCTGTCGACATATTATTAGTTGACCTCTTCTACTTGCTATCAATGTCCTTACCATGTCGAACCACCTTGATCTTAGAATTTGACTTTACCCGGTTGACTCTCCTTGACCCTTGACTTCTTCTTTACCCGATCAAACCACCTCGACCTTCGACTTTGACTATCCATCGATCCACATTGACTTTCACTACAAATAATATAACAACCCAACAAAGTATCACATGAAGTATCAAGATGATTATCTATATCCACCCATGATTATTGTTGAAGAAACTGACACACATTTATAAGTTTGTTGAAGGCAAGGAATACAATGTTTATGGTATATTGATAAGTCTCATTTTAATCACATGATTGATCTCATATTCTTTGTGGTTGTAGGAGCAAGTTTGAAGGATCACTTTCTTCACATGATTGCTCTAGCCTTGAGATACATGTGGGGGGGATCCCTTGAACTTATTCCTCTTTTCTATACCTCTTTCTATCCATATCATTTTTGTAATTTTAATCCAATGATCAACATTGTGGACTGAGCCTTGTCTTTCCCAAGCCTCATCTTAATTTGTATTTTATCACCATTTTTATGATGAGGTCGGAGCTTTGATCCTTGTCCAAAACTAGGATATCCCTCATAGGGAAGAGATTTTCCTTGGCTTGTATTTTCCTTGATATCCTAAGATCCCAAGGCTATCATATCCACCTCTCTTGAAGGCCTATCCCTAAGCCTATTCAAATTTATCTCTATTGGGTTCCTCTTTTGGATTTTTGTCTCTTCGAAAACCCAGGCCCAAGGTATATAGAGCTTCAAGAATGATGGTATTCATTGTTTCATTGCCCAATGTCTACTCACTATCTGTCACAATCAGTATCACGTATTGTGGTCTAGTATAAGGACCTATTTGTTGACCTAATCGTATTCCCTATCTGTGTGATCCTAGCAGGTCTGCCCTCTTAGATGTTCAACTTGACTGGATTGACATGTATCCTACATATGATTGACATCAATATCCTCTTACTATTAATTTCTATTTTTAACATTTATTTGTCACACAACATGTTATCTCCGTACCCCTGGTCGTTGTTATGCACCTAACCCCCTAACCTCTCTTAGGCTGATGAGGTGTCAAAATTTCCCCTTCTTTTCTTTGATTCTTTTCTGTAAATAAATATCATAGTTGGATTCCACTCATCAATACCTTTCCATCGACTATAACCATGCTCAAATATGAGCTTTGAATCAAAATTTATGTCCACCTAAAGTTCCAAGGCCTTCATCCTTCTTTTCCACCTCATTGCCATGTCCCTCCTGTCATTGTTGCCATCTGACATGGAACTAACATGGATTTTGGTGTGGAACTTTCCACCTATCCCATTGGTCCCACATTTAATATTATATCCCTTTACATCATCAAATTTCACCCACCCCAAATGCTACAATTCATTTCAATCAACTCTTCCCAATGGCAATCAATCGTTTCCGATTAGATCCAACCTGATCAATCTTTTTCCGATCCGATCAACCTCTTTCCGAAATTACCATCTCCTTTCGATGAAGACCCCTTTATGATCACCTCATTACGATCCAATCAACCACTTTATGATCCAACCATATATTCCTGACCTAACCAACTTTTTTCGATCTGATCATCTCTTTTCTAACTCGACCAACTCTTCCCGACCGCATTCTGGAAACACTTTTTAAACAACCATATCTTGCGCTATAGGTTTCGGAATTGAGCTCATGATACCTCGTTGGAGAGGTATCAAGTAGAGGAATGAAATGGTAGGGGTATTCAAGTTACAAAAGTGACATCAAATCCAAAAACTCACAAACAATAGAAAACCACAAATTTGGAGGGAAAATGGTATGTGTAGACTTCAAATAGCCATATCTAGGGCTACATGAAACAAAATCAAGCATAGGATAGAACCGAGGAAATACGGAAGAGAGTGTAATGTGATAGCACAACAAGAATTGAAATATTGAAGGTTGAATTTCCCAACAAATTCAAAACATGGAAGAGACCCAAATTTGATTGAAGAATGGGCTATGCTATGTTCCAACAATCATATCTCAAGATACAGGAGTCTAAATCAAGCCTATAATAGCTCGATGGAAATATGAAACGGAGAAGAAGAAGATGAGATGATATTTGTTAGCAGGATAAAACCAAAAACACCAGGAATAACTCTAGGAACATAAGACGACGCCAATGGAAAGAGTTATTAATTTTTAATTTATTTTTTGTATGAATATCATTGGTAAACTGCCTTAGGGAAAAAATAACCACCAAAGATTCACTTCAACTTCTATTTGTAACTATTGCATATTCATTTTTTAAAAATGTAAAATAAATTTGAAATGTAAAATGACAAAATGAAAGGGGAAAATGAAATGAAAAACCACTAGATTTTAAGAGTCTCTCTTGTCTTATAAATGAGGAATCGTTGGATGTAAGGGAGGACTTTTTCCCATTATATAGTCTGATAATACTCTAATTTCTGAATATATGAAGAGCAGAAGATGTTTTGGAATTCATAACTATTTGCAAATGCTTGTGGGACTATTCTATACATGTATTTGTCATGTGAGTTTTTTTAGTGCTAATCATATGGACTATTTATGTGTTGAGTATTTATTATTCTCATACTATTGTGATTTATAATGAGTACAATGATGATGTTACAAATCTCCTCTTCAACGTTTTGAAATGATATCTAAAATATTATTGTAATAACATATTCTTGGTTTCCATGAACTATTTCTATTATCAAGATATCACTTTAAATTGTGCTCATCTATTGATTTTTCTCCCACGGGATAAGTTAGAATTAGTTGAGTTAGATTAGTTTTCTTTCAATTTACATTAGATTTAGAATTATATAGAACCCTTTGGGGTTCAGTTCATTATATTTCCCTTTTTTTACTTTTAATTCTTAGTGGCAATGAGGCCCACATACTCGTTGAAGATGATACACCAAACAAGAGTAGGATTAATTGGGACCTTCCACCAAGCGTTCTCCCTTACCTGCTTGATAGGCCATTCAGACCCATCCACAAAAATGTAATTGAATTTTTTGTACCCCATTGAACTCAATATTTTATTTTTTATTTTTATGGTAGATATATAAAGGCTTCCTATACATCCTATGAAAATTTTGGACTCTAACTCCCAATATTGGCTATGCACAGTTCAAAACACTAAACCTCTATTTCTAGAACTTTTTGTGCACAATATCTAAAAATGGAATAGCTTGGGTTTGGTACTTAAAATCAATAATTTTTTTTATGAAATTTTGTGAGACTATATATGAATGTGTCTTCTACAACATATCCAAATTTTAGATTTTAACTCCAAACTATGAGAGAGGGCCGATCAAAATAGTTTCCCTATGTCAACACAGAAATAAAATATGGAACTTACTACATGCTAGTTTTGGGAACCTTTGCAAAATCATTTTTTTTTAAATTGGTGAGAATGTATAAATATGTTTCCTTGATACTCTTTCAATTTTAGACCTTGATTCCAATAAATGAGCTTGCATTTCTCAAAATACTAAGTCATTGTCTACACATGAATTTCATTACATTTTGGTTATGAGCTTTGGCATGTGTTCTAAACTCAATATATTATTTTGAAATACAATATAAAGGTATAATATTATCTCTTATACAACTATCCAAATTTATTCTTTTAATTCCAAGAAATGTGATCACATGGAGAAAATTATTGGAACATTGTCTCTACATTAAGAGTCTGGAAAAAATTGAAACAAAACCAAAACATAACTGGAAAATATTTTTTGGGTGTGAAATATTCCTAGAGCCCTAAGGATGTTACTATGTCAAAATTACTTGGTTGGAAATGTGAGCATCCTACTCACAAGGTCATCAATAAAAGAACAATTGTTGAATATCTTCGTCTTTTTATTTATTTTCTTCTTCCTCCTCTTCCACACTTTATACCATATCCTTCTTTGGATTCTTCTCCATATGTGCTCCCTTTGTAATCTTTAATTGTAGGCAACAACAAATGTCCACTCCAAATCTTTCATATTTTCCTTTAGACTCACCAACTTTTGTACAACCTACTGTCACTCTGTATCAATGGGGATTATGGCTTCAAGTTTCTTCCACTTAATGGTGCTTACTACTATACACCACTCTCACTAAATGGTGCTTACTTTCTTACACCACTCCCACTCAATGGTTCTTACTTCCTCCCCATCCTCCCTCTTTTGCACCATCACCACTCTCTCAACATACACAACTAGTGATTTTTAATCGAGCATCTATGCACTCTATTTTTATTGGATTGCAACCAATCCTCCCCTACAATTAGCCACTATTGCAACATACTTGTAACCTTCTCTTGCAGATTCTTCAACACCTCATTCTCCAAAACCTCTACCTAGTGTGATTAAATATTGGAGTTTTATTTTCTCCCACAAAATTGACTCAATCCAACCACTATAGGAATGATTTACTCACTTATTCAGATAACTATACCCAACATAACACCACTTCTCATCGTTCTCTATAAAAACCTTGTTTCTACGACAATCACTAGACTCACTCTATAAATACACTTGTTTTTGTGCCTCATGAAATATTTTTTGTTGTAATTTCTTATCCATCATGAGCATGTCATACGTTCATTCTTTTGCCTCATCTTCAAGCTTCATCTATTTCTCTACTACACTGTTACTTTGCATTTTCACCTCATCATGTTCTTCACTTTGGAAACATTCTTGATACATATTTTTTCTAGCTTAATTCTATGCTTCTTCAATCAAATTTCCACTTTCTTCGCTTTCAAACATATCAACAATCAACAATTATAGGAGTCAATATTTCCCATTTGCATATCTTCCACTTTTACATATGTTGTAACATCATCTCTTGCTACTGCTACCATATATATCTCTCTTTATTCATCACCATATCATCATCATTCCTAAGCATTACTACCTGTTCTTATTAGAGTCTCAATTACCAACTTGAGCCTTGTCTTATTAGAGACAGTGCAATTGCATTATGTTGCAATCTACACAGTTTCCTATGGTGTAGTCAACCTCTCTTGCTTGGAAATACACAACACAAAGTCTTCTTCTCCTGATGTTACATCTATTCCCAACTCTATAATATATTTCAATACATCTATAAAATATCATTTGAAGCATTCAATGACGGTGAATTTTAGAGTGAGAGAGAAACAAGATGGCAGGAAGGAAAATTGATTTCTATTAGATAAAAATTCATCAAGTCTGATACATAAAATCCATAGTTGGCTCTGTTACATCGGTATATCACCAAAAGAGTCTTACATAAACCATCTGAACATATACAATGACTTATAATGCCTATCTTATATCCAATATGGTGAATGATATCATTACAATGTGAATTCCATCCTCTAGCATAGGATTTTCACATCAGAAACCGAAGTAATAACAGTTGTACAAATCAAAAATAACAAACTGCTACAAATTAGGCTAATGCTGGAAACTATCCTAACATATTTAATATGCATGATGAAGTGTGCCTTGAGAAAATTATTCTTCTTTTCAGGTGTCCCTCCTACTTTAAACAAACCCCCAAGCAGTTGTCCCATGCTTATTTATCCATCTTGCAATCATTGATCCTCTTGAAATATTCAAAACATAAGTTTGCAACATATTTATATAACGATAACTATATCAACCAATTCCCAGCAAAGTTCACAATGCTTGACTCTAGAAACCAGTTCGCAGCATTGGGCGCTGTGAAATTTCCTGTAGCTGCTGAATAAGTCTAGTAGAGCCCCAAAACACCAAAAGAAAAACATCTTTAGAGCTAGAGATTTCTGTAAAAACTCATTATCTTGTGTATGAGTGGAAAACTTGATCATAGCCATCACACCTCACCAAAATTTCAAAAATTCAAGTAACAAGCATTTTCCAAAACTAAAATTTTTTAAGACATTTCATCCATTTATTTCTGAGCTCAAAACGCCTCCTTGTGGCTACCTGGGCTAACACATCCAAATTCCTCTTGGCTATTTCTTCCTTAAAAGGTTGCAACTCTAGTTTAAGTTTTATGATCTGAGCTTGTAAACATTTGTTTTGTCTATATAAATTCTTAAGTTTCCTATGGAGAGGCATAAAACTTTTTGTTACAAACTTGTCCTTGTCAATAGTTTCCAAATACATATCCATAAGATCATTCAACCTTTTCCTTTCAACCAATCCTTCTCCTTTCAAAATAGCAATTTTAGTTCTGGCCTCTTTAGGTTGTCTGTTCATCCTTTTAAAGGTAGGGTTCTCTAGAGGAGTGGTTATGTCTATAACCTCAATGTTCTCCTCAATAGGTACAATTTTACCTTTAACTTTTCTCTTGATGGGAGCTTCTACTATGTCTTATTTTTCAATAATTTCCTTCTGTGTTGACGATCTAGTGAAAGGCCTCCTAACCTTAGCTTTAACTGCAATAGATGGTGAAGGGAAAAGTAACCTCCTTCCTTTTGGCCCTATGGCTTTAGTTGATGGAGTTTTTGTTGACTCTAGAGTTGGTTTGGGTGAAACCTCCCTTTGTGGAGAGTAATGAGAACCCCCTTCTCCTTCCCGTTCCTTAGTTGTTTCATCATTTTTAAAAATTCCTTTTCTCTTCCTCTTCTTGGTGGTCTCCGTGTGTACAGTACTATCATCCTGAAGAGGTCTTTGTACCTTGGATGGTGGAGTAGGAGCAACATTCAATTGAAAGTGTGAATAGGAAATTAATTGCTCTCAATGAATGTTTTTCTTCTTTAATTCCTCCATCACAAGAATTTTAATCAGCCCTAAATGAAAAAAAATTGTATCAACTACCTTAGACTTAGCCTATACTCTGTCAACCATTTTTCCAATACTCCTAAACAAATATAAAGGAAGATTTAGAAGATATTTTCCTGTGGAGTGCAGCAGAATTTTTATGTGGTACTGATAAATCATGTTGAATCTTCCTTCACATGTAAAATATCTTTGGATTACCTTTATCATCTTAACAAAAACTTCAATCATGTGGGTCCTAGGCACTCCTTTTGATATATTATCTCCTTGATATTCTGGCTTGAGGAATTATTTGGAGAAGGCTACATTTAGATTCATGGATTTAAAACACTTTTCACCAGTATTAGGAATTTTAGTAGCTACTACTATGGTCACTTCAAATACCTCAATTTCAAGTGTCCAACTTTGGTTTTGGTTCCATAAAAATTCAAAGAAAATTCCCTAGCCACCTCAGGGTGCCCCCTCTTCATCTTCTGACAGAAACTAAAACATCCCACTCTTTGGAAGTCTTTCCTGATCAATGGTTCAACAAAAAACAACTGCATGCCATAGGGTTCATTCCTCACAATTCCCCCTCCCTTGTGAGCCTTCTTTTGTTGTGGAATGTCCATTGATGTCATATGAAGAAAATTTTACCACCAATTTTAATGATGCAAGAGACAAAACAGGAAAAATAGAGGACTAGGGTTTTGATGGATAATCTTTCTCAAAGGACTGGCTCTATATAAGGATTAATATGTTTATCATCCTATTTGAACTCCAGGCATAAGAAAACATCTTACAGTTAGGGAGATGAAGGAATACTACATAGAATCATGAATGCATAAGGAAACAACTTGTTGTAAAAAGGTTTTTTTCATCATTTCACTATCCTCTTGCAAAAATTCAAAATGACTTTAGAAGCAAACAAATTTGAAATATTAGACTAGATAGAATTAAAATTAAAACTGAGAATATGATGGAAAAGGGTTGTGTAAAATCTTTCCGGACAGGGGATTCAAAGCATCAATTTTCTGCATAGAGTTTGCATCACCCGAACAGGGGGTTCACAGTGCTAAGTTAAGTAAGAAGAATCAGCTGGACATGAGATACGAAAGGTAGCCTGAAACAAAGCTTTGATTAAATCTTTGATAAATAAGAGTCAGAGATCATGCAATTGCTTGGCATGGGAAACCTGTTAACAAGAAAAGTGGGAACGTTTGTAGTGAAGATCACTAGTTCACAGCGCCCAAGAGAATAAATAACAAAATGAATCCTTTTATGTCCTCCAATTTAGCTAAAAACAATCATGGAGTACCTGGTGGTTGTGACTTGAAGATTGATATCCTTGATCTTGGACAAGTCTGTTTTCATATGGTCTAACCTCCAACTCACCTTCTCCATCTAGTTCGCAACAATTTTTGTAGCAGCTGTCTGAAAGAACCAGTGTTTGCAGCACCGAGCTAGAAGTGATTTGAAAACTTAGAGAAAAAAGTTAGAAGATTTTATGATGAAATCCTTAGGTTATATTTTTAAAATATAAGTGTTGAAAACAAGGATATCTTTGTTGACAAGACTCATGAGCACAATGATGGTAATGAAATCATAATATACTTTGGATGCACTGTGAACTCTCTGATGAGTTGGCAACATACAAATCAAACAACGAATTGGCATTCTAACAGGTAAAGGGACAAAATGGAAGGGTCTACGTACATGATGGAAGAGGTGACATGTCAGGGTGGTAGTGGAGTGTTACACCTAGATCATCCCAACCTATTGAAGAATTGCAGAAAGATAAGTCTATTGTGGAGGATCCCACTGCATCCAAAAACAAGAAATCCTCCCAATCTAAAAAATAAGTCCAACCTTGATTCCAAAAACTAAAAGATAGAAAAGGAAGGACTCTAGGAAAGGTGAACGATCAGATGGTGCTCCTGAAGAAACCATTGATTTATCACCAGAGCCATTTATCAAGTTGGAAAACACCCATGAATTAAACATTCAAAGTAGGAAAAAGGGTCAAAATAAGGGTGTGCTAGAAGAATGAATCCGAGAGGATCCCACTACATATGAGAAGGAGAGGTATACCCAATCTAAAGAACCTAGTCTAGCATCAAGTCCTAAAGATCAAATTCCACAAAGTGAGAGGTGAAAGAGGAAGAAAACAGGTCAACAGGAAGTTTCACATGATATCCCCGAGGCAACTATTGAGTTCCCTCAAGAATCAGTTAAGGAGTTGGAAAAGACCCATGAAGAAGCTATTGTGTCTCCTCAAGAACCGATTAGTGAGTTGGAGGAAACTCCTAAGATGACAAGTGGAAGTAAGGGGAAGCTTAAAATGAGGAAGGCTCAAAAGAAACAAATCTCAGAGCCTACACCTTATTCCTCCAGAGTGGAAATAGGGAATGTTCAGCAAGGACAGACTCTAGAACCCACACTTCGATCCTCCAAGGTGAAAATAAAATCAACACAAGAGAAACAAGTTTCCAGGCCTATAACTACTATTAAAATGAAGAAGAGGAAGTTGTTTGAGGAGACTTCCACCCCTGTTAGCAAATTTGAGGAAGTCTCACTTCCTGTATGAAGAACCACCAAGAGCATGGCCAAACAGATAATAGTTCCACATGTGCCTTGTCTTCCAGAAGAGCCTATTGATATTATGACTTATTCAGAGAAAGAAAGTGGTTATGGAGCTATGATTAGTGAGACCGATGGGTTGGTGAAAGAAACCTTGAGAGGTCTAATAAAGGAGAAGGAATCTCGAGAGGAGGTGATCGAACAAACAACCACATATGATCCTAAAAATTCTTTGAGCAAACATCAATTGATAGTGAAGATTGGGAAGCTGAAAAAACAAAATTAGAAGCTGAGACAAGAAGTTACAGAGTACCAAGTGTTGGATAGGAACATTAAGGTAGAGAATGCACAATTAAAAGAATATAATCTAAGGTTGCAGGATGCAAAAGAAGAGGTCTCTTCTAAACTCAACAAAGTTTTATGTTTGATCCAATACACTAAGGTGATTAAGAAAGAACTTAGGAGAGAAGCTTCTGGTCTCAACATCCTACAGCCAGATAAATAATGAGGAATGGTTCAGTTTTGCAAAATTTTGAGCATCAGTTTTGATATTGTTGCATGAGGACATGCAATGACTTTAGCATGGGGGAAATGTTGAGCCTCCATTTTGACACTTTTATTATCATGATATTGTGATTCCCATTGCAAAGTTTATGGAACTTCAGCCTACGAAATCCGGATATAGAATCCATGTGTAAATCCAACGGCCCTTGTGGCTTGGATCTACGGTCCTACTCCTCTTGAGCTTAGAACCTTTATGAATACTCGCCATAACTCCCTTGCTCTTCTGTGAGATCTAACATCTCATGGGACTTCGCGAATTCTCTTCAGAGAATCCCAACCATCCACTCTTTCTCTTGCGAACTTTTTCCCAACTAACCAAGTTGTTTCTCTCCACGGAACCTGTCCTCCTGTAGTCCGATGTCTCTATTCCTTCTTTAAAACTTTCAAGGCACTTGGCCTTTGCCTTCCTTCGACTCCTTCCAAGGTCTAATTCCTTCTGAGATTTCTCCACCGACTTCGAGACTTTTAGAAAAACCCTTGCACGCACTCCTTGCAGCATATTATCAAGAACTTCCAATTGTTGAAAATCTTCCGACTCTGCGCACACCTGTAGCAACAGTCTTTTAGTGCTTCGCTTAGATTCAAAAATCTGAGACTCTACTCGGCCTGCACACTCCTTGCACGGTTCCTGTGCCTGACTGCACTTCTGATTTAATGAGGATAAAAGCTATCTCTCCTGAGTTTTCAGAGACAAACCTCTGAACCCTTGGTCAATGCACTCCTTGCAGACAATTCAACTGCACTCTTTGCAGGAACTCTTGCTCAGATAGAGAAACAATTGAAACTCATTCCTTTTCCCTTTCCTCTCAGATTTCAAACATTCAAAAAGAAATCATTCATACATAGCATAAAAGAAATTGCATGATAGAAAGAGTAAAACATTCATGAGCATAGCATTCAAATATGCATACACAGAGAATAAATGAACACCATGAGTTTGAATCACAGCTTTCTTGTATTAATTCATAACTTATGTACATGGAGTCTGCTACACAGCTCTCTCTGCTTCTCTTCTATGCTCTTCAGAATAATGTTACAATATACAAAGAGGGTGTCTATATCCCGTTTCCCTCTCGCGCTCTAAAACTGTCAAATCTACACATTCAATTCTACCTACTTACATTAACTACCATAAATGACTTCTATCTACTAAGGATGAGAGAAAATTTCTCAAGGTCCAATTACATTATACAAGTGTGCCTCCACTTGATGTTTCATTAATTGTTCAAGATATTTCAAAATTTGTGTTGGGTGCTTTTCCAGCTGTACGTTGTCTCCGCGCTAGCTCGCTTGAGATGCTCCTGCATCATACTCCCTGGCTTGAAATTTTTCATGGGCTCCTGTCCATGAGCTCGTGCACGGTTTTTCCATGCCTTTGGATCTTCTCTTCATTCTCCCAACTGGCATCTTCAATTGGATGGCCCTTCCATTTGACCAAATATTCAGAGTATTTCTTTCGCCTGGTCTTCTTGCTCACCCTTTTGTCCAGTATGTGCTCCATTTGCGGCTTATCTGCAACTGGCATCTGCTTTGTCCACTAGATCACTGGCTGCTCATTTCCTGTCCCTGTTTCCCCAGATTTATATGGGTACAAATCTGAGATATTGAATATCGGAGAAATTCTGATCCCATCAGGTAATTCAATCTCGTATGCATTCTCCCCAAATTTCTTCAAGACCTTACATGGTCCGATTTTCTTCATCTTCAGATTATTATATGTTCCTCTCAGGAACCTTTCCTTTCTCAAATGTGCTAGAACCAAATCACCAACCTCAAATTGAAGTTGTCTCCTGTGTTGATCTGCTCTGCGCTTATATTCCTGGCTCAAATTCTGCAAACGTTCCTTCACCTGGTTGTGAAGTTCCTTCATCACCTCTGTGAATTCTTCTGCACTAGTGCTCCTAGTTGTAGTCTGTTTTGAATCCCTTAGCTCAGAAATTCCTCTCGGCTACATTCCATAGACAATTTGAAATGGACTATGCCCTGTGCTTCTATTAACCGAGTCATTATAAGCAAATTCTTCCTGTGGTAATATGTTGTCCCACTGGCTGTGATGTTCTGTCACCAGGCTTCTCATCAAGTCTCCCAGACTTTTGTTTGTCCATCCGTCTGAGGATGATAAGTTGAACTAAATGACAATTTAGTTCCCAGATTCTTCCATAAGGTCCTCCAAAAGTTCCCTATGAACTTGGTGTCTCAATCCGAAACTATGCTCCTCTGTAAGCCGTGAAGTCGAATGACCTCTTTGAAAAATAGATTTGCAATGTGAGTTGCGTCACTCGTCTTCTGACATGGAATGAAGTGTTCCATCTTGGAAAATCTATCCACCAACACAACTATTGAGTCAAAACCTCTTTGTGTTCTTGGCAACCCCAATATGAAATCCATGTTGATTGCATCCCATGGCTTCTCAGGTATTGGAAATGGTTGATAGAACCCAACATTCTATCTTCTTCCCTTCTAATGTTGGAAAATTATGCATCTGTCCACGAATCTCTTGACGTCTGCTCACATTCCCAGCCAAAAATATGACTCATTCAATTTTGAAAACGTCTTGTCATGACCAAAGTGTCTTGCCAATCCTCCAATGTGTTTCTCCTTCAGCAGATTCTCCCTCATGAAGCATTTCGGAATACACAACTGATTACCTTTAAACAGTAATCCTTCCTGTATCATGTATTCTACCCATTGGCTACTATCTCTGAGAATTGGATTCTCAACTGCTTCATACACCTCCTTAAAATCCTGATCATCTGCGTACATGTTCCTGAGATCATCAAAACCTAACGTTTTGACTTTGAACTTCTACAACAGCAAACATTTCCTGCTCAAAGCATCAACAACTTTGTTAGCAGTACCAGAAATATGTTTAATCACAAAAGTAAAATTATGCATGTACTCAACCCATTTAACATGTCTCTGATTCAACTTTTCCTGTTGAGTCACAAACTGCAATGCATGATTGTCACTGTATAAGACAAACTCTTTCGGGATCAAGTAATGCCTCCATTTCTTCAATGCATGTATGATAGCATAAAAATCATTTTCATAAGTGGAGTATTTCACTTTTGCTTCATTCATCTTCTCACTGGAGTATGCTATCGGCCTGTCCTCTTGACTCAATACTGCCCCTATTGCAAACCCACTTGCATCGCATTTCACTTGAAATGTCTTTTGGAAATCCGGCAACACCAAAATTGGTTTTTCCATAATCTTCCTCTTCAACAGATTAAAACTCTTCTCAGCCTCTTCAGTCCAAAAGATTTGTGTCTTTTCTTCACTGTATCCATCATTGGTGCACTAATTCCACTAAAATTTTTGATGAATTTTTGGTAGAAACTAGCCAATCCATGAAAACTTCTCACCTCAAAGATGTTTTTCGGTGATGGCCAATTCTTGATTACCTCCACCTTATCTAGATCCATCCTCAACTCATCTGCAGAAATAAAAAAATCCCAAGTAAATGAGCTCTGACTTCATGAATGAGGATTTCTTCATGTTTATCAACAACTTCTCCTATTTTAACCTCTGCATCAATGTAGCCAAATGTTTCAGATGCTCTGCCACTGTTTTACTGTAAACCAGTATGTCATCCAGATATACGATAACAAATTTTTCGATGAACTCCCTCAGGACTTCGTTCATCAACCTCATGAAAGTACTTGGTGCATTTGTTAATCCAAATGGCATAACAAGCCATTCATACAACCCTTCATTGGTTTTGAATGTTGTCTTCCACTCGTCACCTTCTCTCATGTGGATTTGATGATACCCATTTTTCAAATCAATCTTTGAAAAATACTTTGCTCCACTCAAACAATCCATCAGATCATCCATCCTTGGCAATGGAAATATGTACCTGATGGTTATCTTGTTAATCGACCTCGAGTCAGTACACATTCTCCAGCCTCCGTCTTTCTTTGGACTAAGTACTATTGGAACAGCACACGGACTCAAACTTTCTCTAACCATCCCTTTGTCCAACAAATCCTGGACTTGTCTTTTGACCTCTTCATTCTCTAGCGTCGTCAATCTGTACGCAACTTTGTTTGGAAAATGGCTCCAAGTATGAGATCAATATGATGACTCACACTTCTGATCGGTGGCAACGAACGAGGTAGTTCATCCACTACTATGTCAGTGAACTCTTCCATTAGTTCTTGAACTTCTTCTGGTAAATCGTCCATTCTTGTGCTGGTCAAAACAATCTTCGGTTTCCTGACCACAATGAACTGTGGATCCTCCTTCTTCTTAACTTCTGTAAGAAGTTCCTTCCCACTCATGAGAAGTACAATGTTTCTTACCTCCGGTTTCACCTCCTTATCCTTGATTGTTAGCAACATGTGTGTCCTCCCATTCTTCTCTAGGGTGTATGTGTTCATTCTCCCATCATGAATCACATTCCTGTCATATTGCCATGGTCTACCCAGCAATAGATGACAAACATCCATAGGAATGACATCACATAGTATCTTATCATTATATCCCCCTATCTTAAATTCAACTAAACATTGTTTAGTGACAATTACCTGATGTCCTTTTTGTAGCCACGAAACTTTGTATGGGCTTGGATGATCAATCATCTCCAGCTCCAGCTGATTCGTAGGATCTTTTAAATGACTATGGTTGAGTTTTAATCTTGCATGTATTAATTAACCATTTTGAGAATTTAGTGAAAGAATGAGGAAAGAGAAGGAATTATGATATTCAAATACACATATGCAGATCTGAAATGAATAATAAACAACAAACCATAAGAACACAGGTTGATAACGGAGTTCGGTACAACTTTTGCCTACATCTCCGGGCCTTTTCTCTGTGGGGGAGGCTTCTTTATTTCTTCTCAAGTGCTCAAAATTACATCTCTGCAATTCCAAAAGGCTACAAGACTGATCTGTTCTTGTTCTCCCAGATCTCTAGAACCCTGCAAAGAAAGCGGCATGCAAATCGGATGCTCCAAGCTCCCAGAAACGATCCGACAATGTCTCCACCTCAAAGGCTTCCCTGCATCAAACTGACTTTGGATTGGCTTTCCTTCAGCATAAATCTTCTCTGAATGACTGTCCATGGCCTCAAATAGGCCTGGTTTATATAGCCTTGGATTTGGTTTCTCATCCCCAACTTCCTCCAAGAATTTGGCCTCCAAAAATGCCCAATATCCCCCCAAAATGGAGAAAATCTACTAATAATAGGTTGAATTAATTATAAAAAACAACAAACTTAGGCATAAAACCCAAAATTGGTTTTAATTCGGGCGCTAGCCCCCCCGATAGGCGCACTCCTGGTCATTTGGAGGCTCATCTGGCCACGCGCCTTACGTGCTGGCCCCTTCACATTGGCCCTGGCTCTGGGTACTTTGGTGCTGTCATAGGCCCATGGCCCAACAGTCCTAAACCCCCGCGCTCAAAAGTAACGGCCCCCAGGTCTTATGGAACCCGACCGAACCGTGGGATAATCCACGTATACCCGCGCATTCATTTAAAACTCCCGCCAATGGTTATGTTGAACGGTCATGTGGTGTCGCAGAGGGCTGGGGCTAAGCCCCGGCCCTTTTACCGCCCATTCGAACCGTTAACCCAATTCAAAACCAATGTTCGCCGATTCCATTACAAGAACCACTCACCGGCGGCCTGGCTAGCCTGACTTCGTTGGTCCTTTGTCCACTGAGAGGTCTCGGTTTCGAATCCCCAGTGCTACCAACCTTTTATATTGAAACCAATCAACCAATAATGGGGTGCCACGTGGCAACCCTTGACTGGGCCACGTGGCACCCTTACCAACCAACCAGATGATGACACCCGTCAACCCCTGATTGGACCACGTAATTGCCACATTGATTCTACCGTACTGCCACCTGTCAGCTGTCATAATGCCCAGTTATCTGCCGCATCATCCTGCCACGTCATCCGCTGACGTCACTGTGCCACGTGTCACCCTTCCAATGGTGACATGTGTCACCTCATTACTGGTCCAACCGTACGTCAAATCAGTCAAATCCACATGCCACATGTCGCCTTCCAGTGCTGCCACATGTCATCATCCTAGGATGCCACGTGTCGTAATCTGATACCGCCACGTCAGCTGTACGGACATGCCACGTGGACTGTACAGACTGTACAGTCATCCCCTTTTTTGCCTGTTTGACTTTTTGGACAGAATGCGATATCTTCTCCATACGGACTCTGTTTGACAAAGTAAATATACCATCGGAATCAGGAAGACGAGACAGACGCAATGGCACAGGTTTCGGCGCATTCTGAGCACTTTCATTTATGAGCATTTTTCAAGCCCTATTAGGCTTCTGGATCTGATTTCGGATCACCAGCTTTTCTACCATCTCTGTAGAAATGAGATTATCTGTGCTACCACTGTCCACAATGACCTTGCATACCCTATCCTTGGTTTTGCAAGAAGTCTGAAAAAGTCTGGTCCTTTGGACTGAACTCTCCACCTCCTTCTTTGGTGTCAAAATAACTTTTCACATCATCAACGATCTTCCGCCTTCAGCATCTTCCGCCTTAACATCTCGTCTCTGTGATTCGGTGATGTGAGCTTCTCCTCCTTCTCTCTTTTTGTCTGGAGACTCATAAGACTTGTGCCCATTCTTTCCACATGTGAAGCATGTTATTACTCCACCTCTTCCTCTTCCTCTACCTCTAGTACGAGGAAAAGTATTATTATCAGCATAATCTCCCCTCTGTTCGGTATGCTGCCCTCTTTGTTCAACGTATTTCCCTCGCTGTGAGCTTCCACCACTCTTAGTTTGAGTCTGAGGTTTCTTCCAGTCCTCCTTGGGCTTCTGATATTTATCTTTGGCAACTGATTTACCTCTGGGTTGACTTCTTCCTCGGCCTCTCTGACCTTGCTTTCGACTCAGCTTCTCTTCCGCTTTTAGATCCATCTGATAAGCATCTTCCACCGTTCGGATGGTTACCATGCTCATCTCATCCTGAATATCGTATCTCAGGCCATTCATGTATCTGGCAACTTTTTCATCATCGCTCTCCCGATGACCTACCCTGATGTTCATCTTGTAGAATTCCTCAGTGTATTCTTTCACTTTCATCAGCTTCTGTCTTAGGTTCTGCATTCTCTTGAACAGAGTAATCTAGTAATCCCTGGGGATGAATTTCACCTTCATCTTTGTGATCATTCTGTCCCAGCTTTTGATCTTCTGCTTGCCTTTGCAGCATCTGTCATCTTGTAGTTCATCCCACCACAATGTTGCATGTCCCTTCAATCTAGTGGCAACATGCTTGACCTTCTTTTCCTCTTCGACATCCTCATAGTCAAAGTATGTGTCTAGAGATCTAATCCAGTCTAGAAGCTCCTTTGCATCCAAGTTTCCCTCATAAACTGGAATGTCCATTTTCTCTCTTGCACCCATTCTTGCAATAGCCTTAATAAAACGTTCGTTTGTTGCATCTTCAACTGCAACTTCTTCTTCATGTTCAGCCTCAATTTCACTCTCGAAATCACTAAGATCCCTAGCATTGACTGTGCATCTCTGTGTTGTCTCCATGTCTTCAAGTCTAGCGCATAGATCACGCATTTATTTTTCCATAGCTGGATCATTCATCTGCTTACCTCTTCTCCTCGACATTTCCCTCTCCTCTGGTGGATCGGGTGTTTGTCTGTCCCTTCTCCTTAGCGGCATGGTGAAATTTCTTCTTTCTTGCTATAGAAAGCAAACTTTTCTGAGCTCTGATACCAAATGATGACGTTTGAGTCCCTTCCTAAACCCGCAAGTCAGAAGGTCTACATCAACAAGATCTTTTCCCTTCCACTGGCCCGAAGAGCTTTCGGAAATGGCTCTTCTATTTCCCTTTCGGGAAATCTACACCCACAGACAAATTCAAGAATTTTCCCCTTGTACTTCAGGAGATCGGACTTCGCACTTTCGCGAATCCGTAGGTCAAGTGCCTTGTCTCCAATCTCCGAAACCCGAAAACAGTCAACGCTAACCCTTCCTCTCTCTCTTTCAGACTTTTCCTTATCGCGATTTTGGCGGTCGCGGTGTCAAGCAACTTGTTCCCGCAATTCCCAAAACCTGATTTTCCGAAATTCCGACGCGCTCACAAGGTTGATTTTTCAACTCCACTTTACTTCTGTCGAGACTTCAGACTTCGCAATATCGTGAATCCTAATGCAATGAATTCAGAAATTCACTCCATGAAACTCCAAAACGGTCTACGGAGTTTGACTATGTGTCAATAGTGCACCACCTGTCCACTTCGCTGACTCCTCTAGCCCCACACCATTCTCTTAGCCTTTGGTACTTCGCGTTTCGTGATATCGCGATTCCCATTGCAAAGTTTACGGAACTTCAGCCTACAAAATCCCGATATAGAATCCACATGTAAATCTAATGGCCCTTGTGGCTTGGATCTATGATCCTACTCCTCCTGAGCTTAGAACCTTTAGAAATACTCACGGTAACTCCCTTGCTCCTCCATGAGATCTGATGGCTCACGGGATTCTCTTTAGAGAATCCTGACCATCTTCTCTTTCTCTTGTGAACTTCTACCCAACTAACCAAGGTGTTTCTCTCTGTGGAACTCGTCCTCCTATGGTCTAACATCGCTATGCCTTCTTTCAAACTTTCAAGGCACTTGGCCTCTACCTTCCTTCGACTCCTTCGAAGGTTTAATTCCTTCTGAGCTTTCTCCACCAACTCCGATTCTTTTAAAAAAAACCTTGCACACACTCCTTGTGGCAGATTATCAAGCACTTCCAAGTGTTGAAAATCCTCCGACTCTGCGCACACTTGCAACAACAGTCTTTCAGTGCTTCGCTTAGATTCGAAACTCTGATACTTTACTCAGCCTACGCACTCCTTGCATGGCTCCTGTGCCTAACTACACTTCTGAGTTAATGAGGACAAAATCTATCTCTCCTAAGCTTTCAGAGACAAACCTCTGAACACTCCTTGCGGACAATTCAACTGCACTCCTTGCAAGAACTCTTGCTCAGATAGAGAAATAATTGAAACTCATTCCTTTTCCATTTCCTCTCAAATTTCAAACATTCAACAAGAAATCATTCATACATAGCATAAAAACAATTGCATGATAGAAAGAGTAAAACATTCATGAGCATAACATTCAAAGATGCATACACAGAGAATATATGAACACCATGAGTCTGAATCACAACTTTCTTGTATTAATTCAGAACTTTTGTACATGGAGTCTGCTACACAACTCTCTCTGCTTCTCTTCTATGCTCTTCAGAATAATGTTACAATATACAAAGAGGGCATCTATATCCCGTTTCCCTCTTGCACTCTAAAAATGTCAAATCTACACATTCAATTCTACCTACTTGCATTAACTACCATAAATACCTTCTATCTACTAAGGACGAGAGTGAATTGCTCAAGGTCTGATTACATTATACAAGTGTGCCTCCACTTGATGTTTCATTAATGGTTCAAGATATTTCAAAATTTGTGTTGGGCGCTTTTCCAGCTATCCGTTGTCTCCGCGCTGGCTCGCTTGAGATGCTCCTGCATCACTCATCCAGTACCACTAGCTCAGTGCCTCATCCGGTACCACCAGCTCAATGCCTCATCCAGTACTAGTCTCATGCCTATTCTAGTACTACCTTTGCGTTGGTCTAGTACCTATAGTCATGTCTGTGTCGATCCGGTACTAAACCATTGTCTACAAGATTCACATGTTGAACGAGTATGCTGATGGTGATTCCAAGAAGTTAATTGGATAGAAGTATCTTTAGGTAGTTTTGGAGATCATGATAGACTTCATCACTCATGCACTTCATGTCATGAGGATGAAGTCCATCCCTAGAGATATGATATGAATTACCAATTATAATATTTTGAAACAATTTGATAATTATCCTCAGACCTTGGTTATAATGACTCACCTTCTTTATAAGGGATGTCATTTAGATGATAGGTAGTAAGTAGTAAGTAAAGGACGATGTACATTGCTATGCTGAATGAAATGTTGAATTGTTGATTCAATCGATCAATTGAAGGAATACAATTGATATTTTTGTGCAATTCATGAGCATGAGTAAAGAATTTTAGTCTGCAATTTCTTTAGAGGTACATTGTTGGTTTAGAAAGGGCCCACCGCCCCAACCAAGTTAAACCTCCCTGTGCATGTCTTTGTGTGTTGTAAGTCAATTTTGTGAGTGTGAACACTTAATAGTTGTGTGTTGTAAATGATTTTAAATGCATTTTAAGTACAATATATATTTATTTTATTTTGAATCAGTGTGAGTAAATGGTTAGACATTGAACAGAGTAGATAATTCCATTTCCATTTCTGCAGATTGATATTTAATTGATAAGAGTTTGATAGATGTGTGGGATTGTTAAGCAAGCAAATGTTATTGTTTTGACCTTATAATTGTGGTGTTCTTAGTAGGTATAGGAACCATAAGACTTCATCTCTCACCTTCATGTTCTATATAATGAAGTCTCTCAATCATATCAAATGTTTCCTATATTAAAGAAGGTTTGATTGGAATTAATAGAGTTATGGTTGATTTCTTTCTAAGAGTGAATAAAGTGGCTTTTTTTATTATTGTTTCAATTGCTACAAGAAGCAAGATCTAAGTTCATCTCTTCATTTCATGAGTCTGTAATGAACAGACTTGTCATCTAAGAAAAAGCCTTTTCAATTGAGTTTTGTTTGAGATTTTTGTTATCAGTTTTATCTTCTGAGTTTAAAGTTGTGTGAAGCATTCAGATATTCTAGAAACAGAGTGTTATGTTATTAATTATTTCCTTATTGAGATAGATACAACAGACATAGATAGGTTACCTGTTTTCGACACATATAGTGTAACAAATATTTTGATTACGAATCCTAGATTAACATATAAATGAGTGCAATATACTAAGCATATATATACACCAACAGAGCCTGTTGTGATGCCTTGGAACTTATATTGTTGTCCTTCATGTTGAAATTGCATGGTTAATTCATTAAAATCCATGAGAATGGGGTTGAGAGTGTGTAACCATTCAGTAACAAGAGCAATGTCACAACCACCCATGTCTATAGAAAACATATGGGATTTCAGATGATACTGACCAATTTGGAGCCCCATATTTTCACAACATCCCCCACATTTCATGGAACCTCCATTGGCAATCATGATTTGAAAATTATTGAAAACACGGGTGTAACAATTTGCTTCTTGGGAAATGTGGTGATGAATAAAATTATGGGTGCTACCAATGTTCAAAAGGATGATGAATTTCCATTTTTTAGTCTAACCAATTAATTTGAGGGTATGGGGAGCAGAGAATCCAATGAGGGCATTAAGTGAAATCATCGATTCAACTTCTGGTGGATCAAAGAGTGGGGTCAGATCAGATGGTTATGGTAGCTCATCCATGATTGAAACAACAGCCTCTTCTTCATAAACATCCTCATTCATGGGCATAAAAATCTTATGTTCCTTAAACATGTGCCCTGGAAAATATATTTCATCACAATTATAACAAAGAACCTTGAGTTGGCGTTCAACCATTTCATCCCTGGTTAATTTTTGGATCCTAAGGAGAGGTGTAGGAGGGGATGAATTGGTGGATTTAGGGTGAGGAGGAAAGGATGGTTTTTGGATCTAGGAGGAGACGATTTGTTGTGATTCCTTGGCTTTCAACAAAGTTTGGGGACGTGCCATGAAAACATCGACACATATTTAATCTTTTAGGCCATCGATAAATCATTCCCTGAAGAAAGCATCTAGCATGCCCTCTATTTGAAAATCCAATTGCTCAAATGTTGCGATAAATTCTTCCATTGTCCTAGACAACTTCAACTTGGTCAAACGACCTAAGTGGTGGGTGTCAAAGTCAAAGTGGTCATAAATCTATGCAATAAATTGTGTCCAAGAAACATACCCTTGGCATGCCTTTTTCCACCATTGTCGACATTCTGGATCCATATGTAGGATACCATAATGGATCTTGGATAAATCATCAGTATTGCCATGCAAAGAGAAATAATGTTCCATTTGAGTGACCCAACCTGTCGGATCTGAACCATCAAATTTTTTCACCACAATTATGGGAAGAAAGATTTCTTCAAGAAGGTGGGTAGAATGAGTACCTTGGTAATGGAAAGAGTCATCGTCTTCATGATAGGATGGTTGTTCATAATAGGAATGGTTTTTGGAACTTCCCATCAATTGGTTAAGAGTGGATTTGATTTCTTTGATGTGGTCACATTGGTCCTTAACGATTCGAACAGAGGAATTGAGTGAACTAATGTTGGAATTGATATTCTTGATGTCCTCCTTGTTCTAGATATTGTCAGCAACCAATGAATTTATTTCTTGGGCGCGAGTGTTGGCCATTTGGAAAAATGGTCAGGAAAATGGGATAGGGGGGGAAGCAGGGTAGTGGGAGGGGTGGATGGGACCATTGAGAAGAATGGAATCAAGTGATAGGTACCATTGTGATCAGGGTGAAAATGGTAATCCAATGGGATAGGGGCCAAATAAGGGTGTCAGAAAGGGAGTCAAGTCAACAAAAAAAATTGTATGAAAAATGACAGGTACCATGGGAATTAGGGTGAAGAGAGGAATCCAATGGGATAGGTCCCAAATAAGTGTGCTAGTGGGACCGGTATAATCTTTTTTTGGTTTACTCCTATGGAGTTATACTCCGATATGAAGAATATTGCGGTGTTGAAAGGCTCAAATTCTTAAGAGGAAAAAATGTGTATGAATTTTGCAACTAGAATGCAGGAGGTAAAGTTGCATGGAAATAGATATTGTCTGTTATGTTTTTATTTCCTTCCTAAGGGTTAGGGTATTCATGGTTTCTATATATAGGGGTATTCCCTGTGCTATAGCTCTCTGATATACGTATAGGGCCCAATAGTAGTACTCAGCCCACTATCTCAGGGCACCAACTAAGAAGGCTCAATCATGCCCTTAGTCATATTACCTGACTACCCAGGTACTAGAGAATATATTCTTGAGTGTTTTTCTCAGTGACACTATAGAAGTCAGGAGGATAATTGGTTTATCTATGGAAGGATTCAGGATATCTAGGTCGATCCGTATATAGGTGTTATCTGAAGCGCTACCACTCAAACGGGTACCAACAAGGGTTACAAGGGTGGCCAATAATGTCTGCTTAAGTACCACTTGTATTTACTACGTGTATGCTTCCCCGACCATGGGTTTATGTGTAGAATGACAGATCTTTTTATATTTAAGATGTCGAAATACGTCTCTGCCCTGGAAAAAAAAAATCCTTCCAATTAAAGTGCTTTGAACCCACTTGAAAGGTACCATATCTATTATAATAGATAAAAATAGAAATATTGCAGAGAATAAAAATGGAACAACACAATAGATGAAACCACAACACCAAAAAAATACCTTTATTGATATGAAACAATGTTCACTTGCCTCTTCAAGGGGTCAACCTCTAGCAGAGCAACACTCTATGACAATAATTCTCAAGATAAAACTTATGATACCCTCTACTCCTATTTATACTAAATCTATCTATCAAAAGAACCATCTAGAGGAAGATTCTTCTAGAAGTGGAAGCTTCTATTAGGTCTTCTTACATTTGACTTATTCTTCCTTATTTCTAGGCCTTATTAATATCAGCCTTTATTACATGGAAATATTTTATTATACCTATGTGAAGGGTTAGGGAGGTTAGGTCCATAACAAGTTCAAATTTGTTTTGATATCCTAAATAAGTGGTAAGTGGATTGTGAATATGCTCCTCCAAATATCACAAGAATGAAAAAAAAAGGCATTGTCAACAATGACATTGGGATAGAAGATTAGAAAGACTGTTTTGAAAAGCTAAGTGATGGTGTTGAGAAAGAATTGAAGAACTTCAAACAAATTGGGCGGGTTGTGGAGAATATTACAATGATATTTCAACTACCATGTTTCAGAATAGGGGATGTATTATTTCTCCAAGATAAATTAAATGATCACTTTGTATGAAATATAGAATCAGGAAAGGCATGAAATACAACCTATCCCAGGCATTAGTTAAGCAAGGATGAAATAATATATAGATACTCCAACTAAGGATATTAGCTTACTAAATTCTTTTGTAAATTCAAAAAACAGTATAGACAAAGTAGAGAATAGCATAGCTTTGTTAAAGGCCCTAGAAGAACAACATTATTACCCATGCTCTCATGAGTTTCAAAAAAATTATGAAGTGTCAAAAGACTATGTAAAGAACAAAATAAAGGTGAAGGGGAAAGATTCCTAAAGCTGAGTTGGGAAGGTGAAGGGTCAAGAAATTGAAACCTTTCAACTTCCTATACTCCCTCTTTTGTATAAACAAGATGTAAACTAATAGGAATGGGGTTTTTTTCACAATATGTAATGGAATTTATTGTTAATTAAGAACCCAAGGTTGTCCAAGCATTTTTTATGATTTATGGCTTTGGTTTGAGTTAGTGTGGATCATTCTTGTTGTTCACACTACTCCTATAATTTCTAAGAATTGATGTTCATTTATTGTAGATTATTCTCATATATCTATATATACTTGTTTTATGTTTCATATTGTACTAAAAAATGGATAAGAAACTGTAATTTTTAGTAAAACTCTAAGCTATCTTGGTTCTATTGTTTATTAAATATTTATGCAATCTATAATTTTTTAATTTTTTTTGGCGGAATACACATCCTGGGAAACCCTCCAAGTACTTTCCATTACTTTGAGGATGGTATGGGAGGTAAACCAGATGATTTAATTATTAGAAACCTAACCTAGTGGGGACATTGAGTGAGGCCCAATAATATCTACAGAGGTATCCATCCTGGGGACTTGACCCCATGACCTCCTACTTGTAATTTGAAGCACTCAACCACTTGAGCTAACCCACTTGGCTCTTCAATTTATAATTTATAGTGAATTTATTCATATTTATAGGTTGTCTTAATATTGTTGTTTCATATCTATAAATTATTTAAACACCCCTAGTTAGGGTAGAATAGATTATTTTAGATGTAGAAATGCATGTTCCATTCACATCTTACATTTTTCATTTGAAATTTGAAATCATAAAACTAGTAATGGCAATTGGGCTATAAAATAAAGGGTTCACCATTCCATATGGTAAAAGGTTTATCTAGACCCTTTCCTTAGGTTATTTGTCTAGTTAAAAAGGGGAATTTTCTCATGTAAACATTTTGGTGCTTGAAGGAGGGCCACACCTTTGTATTCCTGATAAAAACAATTATTCACTGCATGGAATTTTTGGAAACAGAAATGACCATGAATTATCATATAGTCACCTAGTGATTGAATACAATTTTCAAACCCATCAAAATCCAAGTCCAAAACCAAAAATTCAAGATGTTGAGGTTGAGTTTGAAAACCCAAAAACCTCACAAACCAAACCTAAAACCCAATCTGAACACAAAGTTGAAAACCAGTTCTTAATCCCAACAAGAGAGTGCCATGATTTTTTTCATCATACTAGAGATTATTCTCATCAAATTGGTCAAAACCATTTGTATACCAACTACCTCAGTATAGTCAAGCCCGGAGGAATGTAAATCTAACCAAATAATAATCTTACATGGGGAATCCTAGTCTATTTTCATGTGCAAACTCTTAAGGAAATCCCTAAACCCCTGAACCAAAATTCTCTTACCCCCAATGCTACTCCTTCCACAATCTCTTTAGATTCTAATTTTGACACTAACTCTTCCAAAAAGAATAATTTATTTTTTTTCTATTTCCTTATGGCCATAAATCAAAACGAACCTACATTGTTGGTTATTCATTTTTGTTAATTGGGTTACCTCAAGTGATTGTGGGATGGAGTGTTATCCTCCCTACCTAATTTTTATTCTTGTAAGTGACATGTCGAGCTCATAATGAGTATATCATTGTAATGACTTCAAGACAAGCAACCAAATTTGGGATGGGAGGTTTGAGAGGGGTTATCATAAACCCCAGAGGAACATCAATATATTCCTTTTCCTAGAGCCTCAACATATCTTCTAATAACTAAGCTAAATCATATGCACTTCTACAAAGCTTTAATCTCGCTAGTAGTCGCTTCATATTGAGATTAATAATGGTAGGAGATTCCAAAAATGTCATCATGCACATGGTTTTGGACACCAATCCTCTAGACTCAATATTGGCATCAGTGATAGAGAGGATTATTGCAAATTTGAAATTTTACCATGTATTGTGGGAAAAAAAAACCTTATTGAAAATTGTTTTACCTATCAACTTGGTTCCATTATCCTACGTGTATCGACAGTGTTCCAAAACCTATTTCAACAGGTATGGTGAGTAGTTGAACATTACTCCTTTCGTGCACTACGTGGCTACTACAATAACTCTTGTCGGCGCTTCTTATTTTTGAAATTTCCTCAATAGTTTGCAAGCATAAGCTTGTTGGCAAAACTTGTCGCATTTTTGTTGATATTCTTTAGGAAAATTCCCCTATTACCCCGACTGGTGCCAAACTATGCTTTGACCAGCTCTGTGATTTCTTTCTCACATGCATTGTTATCCAAGTATTCATCTGGTTGCACGCCAAATGTAAGGATTCCTGTGATCTTGGAAATCAATGCCACATCTATCTATATTGGCTTGTCCATTCATAGGATTCCTCTATGTATGTAGGAGACTAGTTGTTTAACATAGAGCCCAACATTCTTACCACGCTCGAAATGTGGTATATCCAATAGGTTCATAATGTCTGATTTGTACATCCCCATTATCCACTGCACGGGCTCCATTATGGGTTTACCCAGGGGTCCAATATCCCATGTGTTTGATAAATACGACTCTTTAGCCAAATCTAGGAATTTGTTCGTGTCGTGTACATCATGGTTGGAGTATCTGAGTTTGGGTATCTTTCCCGACATATCATCCATAGTAATCACTGCATTAGGGAGATATGGGAGTGTAACATCAATGGTGTCTTGCCTCTTTCTTTTTTTTCCCACAGTATATGGGAATGCCTCAGTTGTGTCTACATCCTCTTCTTCCCTTTTAGACTCCGTCTGGTCAGTTATATCCTCAACCAACACTTCCTCGTGTTTGTGGGACTATCACGGTCCCATTGTTTCGTCAGGATTCATAAGCATCTCACGATTAGGGTTCAGAATACCATTATGGGCCCTGGAGCTCTGCCATATTTATTCTTGATGTGTTGTCGATGTTTCTTGTTCAACCCATGTTGGGCTGATTGATTTTGTGTCTGAGGTGGTAACATCTTCCAGCTTGACCGCGTTCTCGAGTTGTGTCATTATTTCCTTACGCCTTTGGCCCTGCCGAGTCACCCGGATAAGCTGGCCTGGTGCACCGAACTTTGGTGGGGTCACCCTCTCTCGAATTCACACACTTTCTTTCTTCTACGTAAAATGCTAGCTAGGGAACGCACTATGTTTCTCGCTCTATTCTAAAAAATATCTAAGTGTTTAATAAACATGTGCTTTCCACCTTTTATAGACCCAGACTTATCTATTTTTCACTTTTTGCGTGCATTTGCACCGAGTGTAATTTTTTATGTGTGTTATCTTCTTATGTGTGTCACGATAATTACTACATGCAACTTATTTTTTTGCACTTTCTAATGGTTCATTCACTTCTGTGTCTCTTTGTGTTTTTCTTCCTTTTTCTATTTTTCTATTTATTTTTTCCTCTTTTTTTCCTTTTTTTATTTCTTTTTATATTTTTTCTATCCTAATCTCTATTATACTACACTATATACATGTCTTTCTCACTGTTCTATAACTTTTAAGGGTTAGTAGGTCGATTTTCCCTATACAGTTTCATTCAACTATCGTTGATCATTTCTTTCAGTTATGTTCCTCCCAAGTCCTTTAGCTACACAGATCCCCCATCTGTGACAGTCTTTACTTCATATGGCCCTAACCAATGCATTCTAAACTTACTAGGATGTTGAAAAAATTATTTTCATAGAGATGAACTAGGTCTCCCCCCTTAAAACTCTTCTTTTTAATATGTATGTCATGCGAGGCTTTGTCTCTTGCTTTCTGTACTTCCTAGTGAAATCCTATCAGAATCTTGTCCTCTTCCATTTCCTTTAGTTTTCTTAACCTCTCATGTATTTCACCTCTTTCTATCATGTTGGTAATTTCTTCTATGCGTAGGCTAGGTACCATAAATTATAATGGAACCACTGCTTCCTACCCATACACCAATATGAATGGTGTATGTCCTGTCAAATTCTTACATGTGGTCCTATATTCCCACAGTACTGCTGGCATTTTCAAGTCCCAATCATCTTTGTTGACATTGCAGATCTTAGTCAAAGCATTTTCCAAGATCTTATTGAAAGCTTCTATTGTTCCATTTTCTTGAGGATGGTATGGTGTACTCTTCTGGTGATAGACCTCAAAATCCTGAGTCATAGCCGTGATTGTATTATTGATAAAATGAGTGCCTTGGTCACTCATCAAAATCCTTGGACATCCAAATCTGGTGATTACTTTCTCAAACAATAAGTGTGTTGTTGTCTATGCGCTACAATATTTGAATGGTGTTGATTATTCCCAGGTTGTTAAGTATTCAATCACAGTAATGATATATCTAGATCCTGGCCTTTTTGTTGGTGGATTGATTGGTCCAACAAATTCTATTTTCCATTTTTCAAATACCTGTAGAGTCACTTGCAGTATTAGAGGCATCTCATCCCTTCTGTTGTGTTTTCCAACCCTCTGATAGACATCACATTTCTAGAAATATTCCTTGGCATCTTTATGGACTGTTGGCCACCATAATCCTACATGTAATACCTTCTGCGTGGTAGATTTTCCTACATAGTGTCCTCCATATATACCTTCATGAGCTTCTACCAAAATTTTGGGCCTTTCATGTTCCAATACACACCTTCTCAAAATGTTATCGGTGCCCATCTTGTATAAATGTCCTGCAATAAGTTTATAGTATGCAGCTCTGACTACCAGATTTTTATTTTGTGCAGTGCTAAAATCTTGTGGTGCAATCCATGTACTTAAGTATTCAATAATATCAGTGAATTATTCATTAGTTACATGTACTGAAAATAATTGTGTGTCAGGGAAGTTGTATTCCAAGCTAGTGGGTTCTTCTCCATTAGTTACCTTCGACGGGTGATCAGGTCCTACATTCAACTTCCCTAGTTTGACTATTACTTAAAAATCATATTCTTAGAATAACAATAGCCATCTACAAATCCTACCCCCCAACACTGGATTTTTGACTAGATATTTGAGGGAAGAATGGTCTATGAACATTTTAAAGTGTTTACCCAGTAAGTAGTGCTTGAACTTTTGATCTAAAATGAATAAGACTTGAAATCTTGAAAATATTTGCAAGTAAAGTTTATGTGTTAAAAGCAAATGGATCAACTTTGCAACACATTAATTAAAGGATTACTCATTCAAGATACAAATAAACAACAACATAACCAATGAACATAAGCACATAAACACAGAAATTGATAAAGGAGTTCACCCCTCTCTTGGGCTACATCTCCTGGTCCAGCTTCCAATGGATCATTATTATTAATTGCTCAAAGTGCTAAAAAACATGCTTTACAATGCTCAAATTGACCAACAGACTGCTCCAATGGCTTCAGAGCGTCCCAAAACTCCTAGCTGGGCTTTTCGGCACCTCGTTTGGCCAAAAAACGAAGAAGTTAGGCTTCCTGGAAGTCCCCCCTTCAAGCTTGTTGTCTTTGCATCTACAAAACACACCCTTGTTTCATGAACCTAGAACACACGCAATTTAAAGCGTGAAAACCCAGCACCGGGCGCAACTGTGCCAATGGTGCGAACTATAGGACGGTTATGGGCACGCCAGCCCCTAACAGCCTAGCACTCGGGCATATGGCCACCATCCGACCTCAGGCTAGTGCAAAAGAGGGCTAATTGTTCCAACCGTATCAACTTCCCCGCGCTTCTGGTTGTGGTCATATGTAGTTAGGCATATAGCCATGGGCTAAAAATTAACCATTTCAAATCGTTTGAACCATATTTTAAAACTACACATGTGCACTTATGTAATAAAGCTGTGATTATATGTGAAATGGTGCACGACCAAGGGTTGGGGCTAGCCCTGGCCCGGTCGCAGCCCAAACCACTCTACACATTCAAATTGAAATACATTTCAGATCATATACATAATAAGCAACGCATGGTGGCGCGCTGGTTGGTATCTCCTTGCCAAGTTGTTTCCCCTGCCCGGAGGTCTCGGGGTCGACTCCTGCCAATGACAAACTTTTAAACCAAACAACAAGTGACACATGGCGTGCACGGATTGGGCCACGTGCCAACATACCATTAGCCACCAAAAGGACATGTGTCAAATGCTCATTCAACCACATCTGCCAATCAACAACTACTTTTCAAGAGTGCACCAATCAACAACTACTTTTCAAGATATACAGTCATGCCATTTGGGCTGAAGAGTGCACCAAACATATTTTCAAGAGTAGTCATAACTACTTTTAATAGACTATATATAGTCCATTCATTCATATATACTTCTAGAAATTGATGTATGAATTCCTTAAAAGTAGTTATGACTACTCTTGAAAATATGTTTGGTGCACTCTTCAGCCCAAATGGCATGACTGTATATTAGTATTATTCCCATTCTATAGCAAAAGTAGTCTTGTACATGTCCTCTGGAACTATTTTGATCTGATGGTAACCTGAGAATCCATCTATGAATGAATATGCTTCCTGGCCTCCCACATTCTCTAAGACCGCATCTGTAAAATGGGTAGGAAAAGGGTCATGTAAGCAAGAATCATTCAGTTTTCTCAAATCTACACAAATACTTATCCCCCCTTGTTTCTTTTCTTGGAATACCATAGAGGTTATCCATTCAGATTCCTCTATTGGTTCTATGATACCATCTTCCAACATTCTGGCAATTTCTACTTTCACTTTTTGCATATACATTGGATTCAGTCTATAAGGTCTTTGATTGACAGGTCTTGCCTCGATCTTGAGAGGTATTTTCATCTCTCCTAGCTCCCCTACTATTCCTTTCATATCTATAAAGGTCATTGGGAACACGTCACTGTATTCACCCAGTAACTCTGTTATTCTTTCTATTGTTTGTTCATCCCAATAGTCTCCAATACTTTCCATTTTAGGATTGCCAGTTGTCCCAATGTTGAATTTATTAACTTTGATTGGTGCAACAAATACTTCTGACTCCAGAGATAGAAATTCCACCTCTCTTTCTCCCTCAATCTCTGTAATTTGAACCTTGTGTGGTTCATCCTCATATGGTGCTTCCTCTTCAACATGATAGCATGAAAGTAGTTCTTTGACTGTCTGTCTATTATGTTGTTGATATTCTGTCATGATTTCAACCTATGGTTCATCAATAAATATCACTCCTTGTATCTTCTTCAGTGTTGAATCAATGTTGTATTTCTCATGTTCAAATGAAAAAGTTACTACAAAGCTCTGATGTAATGTTGTCTATTTTGTAGTGACTCTACACATCTCCTCATATATATACCATTTCTCTGGGATTCTTTCCAATGTATGGACAAAGTGATGAGGCCATTCTTCTAGTGGTGTCATCCTCCACTATGTATTTCACTTTTCCAAGTGTTCCACTAGTGTTCCTTGCCCATCATACCTCTGCATTTTATTTCTCCCATGCTCTGTACCAAATGTAATGCGTAGTAATTGTTTACATTGGTACCAATCCTAAATTGTTTCTTTGTTTGCACCCCACCATCTTGCAGGTGTGGACTTGAGTGAAATATTTAGGGCTAAGAGCCTATGTTTTTATAGTACTTCCTCTTCATATTTTTTCATAAATTCCTCTAAATCATTTACCCCATGAAAACTGGGAGGTTCTCTTATCTTTGTGTCAACCCATCTTACTATTTAGTCTATTCTTGCACACCTTCTTTTGGAAACTTCATGTAATCGTTGTTGCCAATTCTCCAAAACTGTATCTTATTTGGAATCACATGATGTAATTCTTCTCCACCTGAGTACCCCATCTGCAATTTGGTTAACATAATCCTCTTCTCATGCAATGGTTCTGTACAACTGGTTTATTTCTTCCAGATCCAAACAAGTGGGCTCTACAAACCTTTCTCCTTGTGAAGGATCCAATGGTGCAATGACTCTTTATTCACCTTATTCAAAAGTCATTTTTCTTGTCTTCATTTTAATTATGGCCAAGTTATCAAATTCCCAATCTAATCCAATAAATGTTGGGTAAGGTGTTGTGACATCTACTATAGCTATTACTTCAAAATATGCCATAGTGCATGCTCCATCCAAATATTTTGTCACACCTTTAATCCTTCCAATTAGTAATACTTTGTGTTGATTTTCTAATTTCAACTTGACAGGTGAATAGCCTAGTGTGGGTTCTCCCATACACTGCCATGTCTTCTTAGGTAATAAATTTACTTCAGAGCCTAAGTCCAATATAATATATCCCATATTGAAGTCCCCAATATTAGCATTTAGTCTGAATTATTTTCTTGTCCTTCTTCTTGTATGGAGATGATTAACTATTTTTTCCTCTAATTTCCCTTCTACTTCTGTGTTACATATTTCTAGCATATTTTGTAAGATCTTAACAAATGATGGATCCTTCAATAACTTAACACAAGATTGCAGAATTTTTTTTATGTTACTTTCTCTAAAGGTTGTGCTTCACTGGTATGGTCCATTGAGGAGGGAATTTTGTACATTGGTACATTTTGAGTGTGTTGCGCAGCTGATGTAGACGCAACATTTTGCTTGAAAAACTCTTGTCTGGCCTCCTTGAATGTTTATTTTTCTTTACATGTATCAAACTTCTTATATGGTTCAGTATTATTCTTAACCCATTGGTGTTGCATTGGATCTTGTTTTATTGCATCAATTCTTGTCTTGGCTCCTCCTCGAGTGACTTTATTGATGTTTCTCCCATCATCCCTGGCTTTTGCAGATATCCACTGGACATTTTGTTTATTCTTATTCCTTTTTTCTTGGATCTTTCCCAAGAGTGTTGAATAGTCTTCTGTATAATGGTTTGTTGCGTGACAATACATACATGTCATTGGTGGAAGTGGGCACTCCCTTGCATAATTTCATGGTTGTTGGAAGTTGTGACACACTACTAGACCTCTGCTTCATCCAAATCCTCATATACCTAGTCCTTCACCTATGTATCCACCTCGATATCCTTGCAGTGCATTGTACTGAGGTACCTTGTTGTATTGCGTGAGGTTATACTATGGCTACGCATTATTGTATTATGGTTGTGCATTGTTATATTGTTGTTGTGCATTTTTGTATGGAGGTGGTACCTGGTTGAACTCAGGTGTAGCTTGTCCTATCATCATTTTTTCTTGCACCCTATAAGTATCTGAAGTTATTTCTCTCATCAGCTCCATTGTCCTAAAATATTTATCATCACGACCCACTCATTTGAAAAAATTGCAGTATGAACTTTTGGGTATCGTCTTATACTTTTGTATCATTAGACAATGATATGTATCATTCCCATGCATTTTAAATATACTTCACCATGGTCCTCCTATTACAAAGGGTTTGGTACTCATGTTTCCATATACTGCGTGAAAGTTGGACATTTGTTCTTATGGTGTCCTTCTATCCTGCATAGGGTACACCAAACATCTTCTCTTTTTTCTTTTCCCTTATTCTGGTTAAGTTGAAATGTTAGATTTTTCATATCCTCCTTTAGATCCTTTATTATTGGATCTATCTTATGATATTGGTTCTCTTCTAGTTGTAAGTTTTCCTGTAGAGCCACTGCTTGAGTTTGGAACTTATGATGTCTTAATGTGTATTTCAAGTGTGGTAACAATGAGTTCACAAATAAGTGCCTATGTTGCATGTTAGTAATTTCATACTTCAACTTACCTTTCAAATGTTTAAACCTCTTATCAATCTCCCAAACAGACTCACCTAGTTTTTGTCTAATTTAATCATTTCATTCATATACTGGTATTCTTAGCTAGGCTTATAAAATTCGTTTATCAGTAGCTTTTCCATGTCTACAATAGTCCTTGTTACTCCTGGTAGACTATTTACATCTAGGCTCATGTACCAGTCTAGTTTGCAATCTCTTTGCATGATAGCTAATTGCACGAGTTTTGTATCCTCATTTGTGATCTTCTTTGCTTCGCATATCTTCTCACAAATCAATAAGTTCTTTTCAGGGTCTTCTGATGCCTCTCCCCGAAATTCTGGCAACATGATCATGAGATCATGTCCTGCCATTTTGAACTATGTTGAACAACTGCCTCCGCGTGGTGTATATATTTAACTATTACTATCTGAACTGGCTCCCCTAGTTGATGCTCCTTGATTGGATCCTTTTCATGTTGTTCTTCTTCCACTAAAATTTGGTTGTCTAAATGTCGATGTATTAGTCTCACATGGGGTTGTAGTTTCCACACTGACAATGATATGGATTGGAGTTATTCCTTTTATCCTTGCCCTTGGACCTCTTGTTTTCCTTTCAAATGTTACGTATAGGATTTCCTCAATCTGTTCCACATCCCGAAGATCCTCTTCCTCTTCCTCATCTCTTGTGAAGCCCTCTCTATCAGCTATGGTTCTCTTCTTGTTATACATATTATATTGGTAGGGTGATCCACTGCGCATCTTTCCAGCTTCTTCCATTATCTGCATTATCTATTCTTCTTCCATCATAATTGGTTCCATGGCCTCCTTCTTATTTATCTTATCCATCTCTTCCTCCATTTTTCCACCTCCTGTCAGTGCTTCCCCCCTTCCCCCATGCACACGAGGAAGTTTAGTTGTCAAATTCCATGGTCATCACATCGGTTTTATACAAAAAAATATTGATTGACATATACAGTGATCTGATATACCTACCTCTGGGTCCTTTTCTAAAATATTACTATGTTGTGGTGTAATACATTGTGGTATCTACTACAAATTCAGTGATAAACCCTTTGTCTATACAAAAATCTATTGTGTGCATAAACTTGTTATTAACTTGTTGTAACTGTGCGATCTCCATAGGATTCCACTCTAGCTCTCTGATTCGATTCATATGGTGGTTGTATTTTAACCTCAATAACGACTCCTGCAAAAAATTCGATAAATCATAGAAAATACCTAATGCAAGTCGCTAAACACATATTTGTCAATATATTTGCATGATGTTAACTTAGGTTTTTTTTTATCCTTCTGCACAAACTCAAGTTCCTTCGTTTTCAACCATCTTTCAATCTCCACCTTCGTTGGATTCCATGGCCTAAACATTCCCTTCTATACTTTTATTCTCTGTGTGTTTCTTCCATGGATCTTGTCCACTCAATCCTATGTTGTTCTAGTCAGAAACGAAACCATTTGTTGATTGGATCTCTTTCACTTCTTGGGCTGACCCAGGTTCAGATCTCAACAAGTTTCCAATAAAACCCTTTAAAACAATCGGCCCTCCGGGTAAACCAAAAGGCAACATTGCTCACAGATTGCACCGTGCAGTCTCACATGATAGATTTATGGGTGACTGTAATGCTCAAGTGATTGCATTCTAGGAATAAGTGGGGATCTATGGGTTTGTTCTTCCTTCTTCATGCATTAATCTTGTTATTCATTCAAGTATTTCTAGGATTCATTCATCTTTAGCCTCATGCATGCATTCCAATACATATAGTTCATCATTCATTAATAAGATAAATATTAAAAAAAAGTAAGCATTCAATAAACATCACATAGAACACAAGTTTTACCGTGGTTCACCCCCTCCTGGGATACGTCCACATATTTGGATTCTCTTCTCTTTTATTTAGTCTGCTTCAAAATTTGGCGTTGCATGCATTACATATTCAATCATACAATCATGATGAGGTTAAGGAACCTTTGTGAGGTGGACAAGATCACACCAGGCTCCTCATCTTGTGACCTAACCCTCAAAATATAGCTTACTTGACTCTTCTACCACCTTATTACAGTCATAGTAACCATCATCAAATCACCAAATCAATAACCAACCGAACCCATGACCTATACCTCCTAGGTTCTTATTTATACTATTTTATAGGCTTATAGTCGTTACAATCTTTGTCAAAAACCCTAACCCTATCATGGTTAGGCTTACCTGCCTTCTCGCCACATTACTTCTCCTCTTGCATGATTCTTTTCCTCTTGCATGCTTCTTTTCCTCTTACATGCTACTTTTCCTCTTGCATGTTTCTTTTCCTACCACCTGTTCTTCTCCAAAAATAGGCCCACACCCAAAATAACTTTCCTTCTCATAATAGGCATGCGCCCAAAATATCTTTCCTTCTCAAAATAGGCCTGCACCCGAAATATCTTTCCTTCTCAAAATAAAAGGAAATTACTGAAATAAGAGGAAGAACAAGTTGAGAAGAAAATAAAAACAAAGAAGAGGGGAATTCAGGAGGAGATGGTGTTAATCATTAAGTGATAAAACACCTGTCAAAATTATGTCAACTTCAACAAAATTTACCAGAAGAGTATTACCATCTCCTATGGGCCTAATCTTGCAACAATTTATGCAAATAGATCTACCCATATATGAAGTTGCTCAATTGGAATTGTTTACTCTCAATAGAAAGAAAAATTATATAGTTCAACAAACTCATAAAAGGAGGAAGATCACCATTGATCAAGACTTAGCTAAGAATACATGAGCTATAGTAATGGATGTGGATGAAACCGATCATGTACCAATAGCCTTTACTGGAGTGGAAATAGCTCAAAAAATTTAATTTAATGTTATTAATATGCCTAAAGAATAGAACTTTATCCATATTAATAATTAATTTAGTGGAATATATGAGAAGGATAGAACTTTTGGGAAACTAGGTTGAATACTACAAGGAAGATAAGGGAAGCACCATTGAATTTAAATAGTATATCTTATAAATTCAATATGAGATAACTATGACATAGAGGAGTTTATATAAAAGAGCATGTGATTTCAAAATAAATTATAGGAAATTATTGCTCTCTCCAACCAAGTACATGAATGGAAGGGAGAACAAAAGAGATTGTTGTAAGGTACCATATCTATTATAATAGTTGTAAACATAAATATTG
>ML784595.1:353927-372442 GCA_009831015.1 Picea engelmannii
TATTTCCTCCCCAAAAACCTTAAGAGATATTTTCTCCCCAAATATCTTAGAGATCCCTTTCTTAGTGGATCTGATGAGAGATCTTCTCCATGGTGGTTAAACCTCCAAATCCTATATAATGAGGGGTTTCCATGGAGGAGGGGGAATGGAGGTTGAGAATTATACCAAACTTATGATCTCATGAGTGGTATGTCATTTGGAGCATCAACATTCTGTGTGTGGGTTGTTAGAGCAAGGGTTTGGACAAGGGGAACTTGATGAAGTTGTTTCACTCACATCTATGGTTGTAAGTTTTCTTCATTGTTGTTCTCATAAATATAATATGATTGGCCTGTTTCTTTCTAGTTTGTGTTTAATCTCACATGAACTTGTCTCTAATAGATAGATCTATTTTGAGCTAATCTCGGAAGAGTAGAAAGTTGTTTGTACTTTTGTTTGTCTACAGGGCTTATCGAGGAGTGAAAGATTGGAGCTCAACTCAGATCGTGAAGGGAAAAACACCGGTAAAAGGTAATTATTTTATCCTTCCTCCTCACACATTAGTTTATCTAGATATAAAAGGAATTCAATTTCCACTATAAGCATCTTCTGTCTTAAGAGTTAAGAGTCTAGCTCTCAAGAGGAGATCTACCTGTCCGCAGGGAGATTTTCCTTCAACAGAAATTGGCAACTCCACTGGGGATGGAATCCTATTGTATTTCTTTGTTTTTTCCCTTCCATTTTACCACATTTCAGATCACTTTTTCTATTTGTTTATGATCCATTAGGCTTCTCCCATCTTCACTTACATTTTCACCAATTTTTATGCATTCTGGGTGAATTGTTTTGCAATTTTTGGCTCTTTTTCTGAGCTTCTGAGAGGACCAACGCCCCCCTATAGGCCATATCAGAGTGCTGGTATATCATCAGCACTCACCTATAGTGCTTCAGGGAGTTTTATAAAGCTCTGTGTACCCTTTTGGGGGAGCGCCAGTCTCCTTCTTCAGGTTTTTCTTCCTTTTTTTCATTAGTTTTTACAACCTATTTTGTGGAAGTCTTTACCCAGTCTTTGTGAATGGTTTGTGAAGTTATTTGGATTGGTTTTTTATTATTATCACTCCCTCTTTTATTTATTGGAGCTTGAAACCCTTTTCAGAAATGTGAAAATTGCTTTTTCTAGTTGCTTGTTTTGTCGAGACAATTTGGGTATTTTCTCTTTCTCCCTGTCTCTTTTTGGATTCTTCTCTGCATTTTATTGTACTCCTTGGATTATTCTCTGCATTTTATTGTACTCCTTGGATTCTTGTTGTTTTTAGGATCCTTGATTGAGTTCTTGTTAGACCAAGATTTTTTTTTTTTCTTTCAGTTCTCACTACCTTGAGTGCATGCTTTGTTTGTAGCCTTTTTCTTTGTGTCTTTTGCATCTGCATAGGACTCTTTATCCTGATTGAAAGTAATGGAGCATTGAAGGTTTTGTGTTTACTTTCTGTATACATCATAATCAAACAAAGAACATTTATGCATTCTTTCTTTTAGGTAGTGAAACTAGCTTGCATTTGAAGTAGCAGAATTGCATGTTTTCAAGCATTTTTGGGACATTGTGCATCTGAAATGATGAATGTTTTCTCCTTCTCGTAGCATATCTTTCATCAAAATGAAAAGATTGCATATTCATATCTTTGCATAACTTTCGAGTCAGTCAAAACACCATATGGTCCATGCAATTTTCCTTTTGAGTAACAATAGCCTTAAAAATCAATGCTTAACTAAAATTTATCAGACTTTTTACATCTTTGTTAGCAAACCTACATTAGTTTAAGGTGTAGGGATTTGGAATAGGTTGAAAGGATAACTTTCCAAAGATATCAAACAAACTTAGTATCTTTCATTAGGGAGAGTGAAATCCAATTTTCATATAGGTTTTTTGGGATCCCCCTCTCGCACAGGGGTTACGCACGAGGTTGCATTCAGGTGAGTTACGGGGATTATCCCTCTGTGGCCCAACTATTTGTAGTGGTCAGATCATATATTGGGGGTCACTTGAGGGTATACCCACAATTATGTGTGGGAGCCTCTTGAGTTGATTTCGGACCTGTTATCCTGCCCATACGTTTAGATCGAGTTGTCGACTGTACCCGCCCAGGGGCTGACTTTGAATTGGTGACCTTAGTAGCCGTAATATTTAGGGTCTCACCCAAGGTGATGGTGAAGGGAAGTCTCACTGTACCTGGAATAGACGTTGGTCAAACTCACTCGGGCTCTTTGGAGGGTAAATCCACAATTACTGCATGGAATCTTGCACCAAGGCGTAAGTCCATTAAGCAGGTCGCCAATGTAACTGATCCACCCTTTCTATCCCCACCCCTTCCTATTTTTTTGATCTCATGATGTTGGATTTCATCACCAACTAGTGGTTTCATCGTGGGAAGGTTTGTTTGATTGATTGCTTCTCAGATTCATAGAATGTGTTGTTTGTTTTACTTAGTGGACCTTGGGTCGAGTCAATATTAATGGCATCGAATCCTGAGAGTACTAATGGAGGAACCTCTTCTCCTAGGAAACCTTATACCTTTTATTCATTTGGAAACTTTGGTGCTCCATATATTGCCACACTGAGTCTTCCAGGACTCACCATCGGATTACCAGTTTAGTTGTTCCCCACTCCGGTGATCTCGAATCCTCCTAATGTTTCAACTGCACCTAATACTTTAGATGTCAGTACACCACCCACACATCAACCTCACGTCAACCTTTCACCTTCTTCGCCCATTACGTCTCCTTTTATTTCTCCTTCTTCACCTAGTGAAAGCTCTAAAGCAAGTAGGTAGGTCGATTAGAAGAAGAAGAAACAGAAAGAGAAGAATAAGAAGAGTTGAAAAGGACCAAGGCCCCAACAACATCAGATGTTGGATCCAAGCAACCAGTTACTATTAATAGTACTGGGGGCATTGATACGGACAACAAGATTAAAATAAAGAATCTGAAACCCAAATTCCCTTGCAGTCTTTGTAAGGGTGACCACTTTCTGAGGGATTTCCCCGGTCTTATCAAGGTCTTAGAAATGTGTTCCTCCACGTCATTGACCTCTGTTGGTCATGCCGATGATACCCTGTCAACTAGTGATGTTAAGGTTGGTAAGAAGAAGACAGCTATCAAGTTTCCTTGCATGTTATGCAAGGGTGATCATTACTCTCACCTTTGTCCTTGCATGGATGAGGCTTCTTCTCTTTTGGAAAAACTTCAACTTCCAAAGGGTTATCGTAAAATTTCCCCCAACCCATTGTTAGTTGATGAACTGGTCAATCCGGTTCCATCCCCAATCAGTCCAGTTGATCAGGTGGTCAATCTAGTTTCCTCCTCGATTGAACTACAAACCCAAGTAGTTGATCCAGTTCCGTCATCGATTAGCCCCACTCTTCATCAAAAGAGTGTAACCCAAGTGGTTGATCATTTTTTATCCTCGGTTGATCCTACTCTCTCGTTAGAGTGTGAATCCAAAGTGATCGATCTATTTCCACCCGTAGACCCCATTCTCCCCTTGGAGAATGAAACCAAAGTGGTCGATCCGGTTCTGTCATCTATCGATCCCACTCCTCCTTTGACGAGTGCCAAAGTGGTTGATCCAGTCCCTTCCTCGATCAGTCCCACCCTTCATCTGAAGAGTGTTAAAGTGGTTGATCTGATTCCATGATCAGTCGATCCCACTCTTCCTTTGAAGAGTGCCTGCGCGGTTGATCTGATCCAATCATCGGTCGATCCTACTCTCCCTCTAGAGAGTAAACCCGATACTGCCCATGTTTTTCTCATTGATACAAAATCTACCATGTCGGGGGGCATTCCTCCTTCTGCCGTGAAACCCCCTCCAAGTAATGAGGCCATCCTTTTTTATTGGTGTGCGCTAACTAGAACTTGTCTTCCCTCTCACATTCCTTTCCAAATTATAATACAGGTTTGTGGTCGGGACGTTCCTCAAACACTGATAGATGAAGGTGCGTCCGTTAGTATTTTGTCTTCTGTTGCTTGGTACACTTTGGGTTGTCCACAGCTTGCACCGGTTACACAGAATCTGTTAGATTTTAACAGAAGAACTCATCAACCTTTAGGGACCCTCCCTTAGTTTCCCGTAAATTTGGGAGGGAAAACTATCTTTATTGATGTCATGGTAGTCCGAGACCCCTTGGATTTTTCTTTACTCCTTGGGCGGGATTATGTCTATTCCATGAAAGCTATTGTGTTCACTCTTTTCCATGTGATATCTTTCCCTCGCGATGGAAGAATTGTGACTATTAATCAACTTTCATTCATCGATCCTAATGGGATTACCTCCCTAAATGGTTCTTATATGTAGACAGTATTGCCCCCGCCACATGTCAATTATGTGGCATTGTCTCCAATGACTTCAACTTCTGATGATTTAGATCCAGTAGTGGATATGGTGATTTCTTCGGTAGGGTTATTGGAGCCTGATCTTCTTACCCCTATCGTGACCCTCGACATGTGTTCCTTCTTGGGTGATTCTCTTCCATCCAGCAAAGATCTCTTGGAGGCCATGACCGATTTTTGTCCCTTGACATGGTATCCTTCCAAAGCATTATTCTCTTGGAATCCATGATCAAGCAGAGGCCACGAGCATAGTTTCTCTTCTATGTGGCAAGCTCGTTAAAAAATGAAACAGAGGTCACGAGCATAGTTTCTCTTCTCTGTGGCAAGCTCATTAAAAAATGAAACAGAGGCCTCGAGCATAGTTTCTCTTCTCTGTGGCAAGCTCGTTAAAAAATGAAACAGAGGTTACGAGCATAGTTTCTCTTCTCTATGGAAAGCTCATTAAAAAATGAAATAGAGGTCACGAGCATAGTTTCTCTTCTCTATGGAAAGCTCGTTAAAAAACAAAATAGAGGTCATGAGCATAGTTTCTCTTCTTTGTGGCAAGCTCACTAAAAAAATGAAATAGAGGCCTTGAGCATAGTTTTCCTCTCTGTAGCAATATCGTTAAAATATGAAACAACAATCTAGGGATCGAACCCGGAACCCTGAGAATAGTTCATTTCCTATGTCAAGCTCATTAAAAAATGAAATAGTCAACTCTCTTGAACCTTATTTTCATCCACCCTTCTCCTTTTTTCTCATCTACTAGAGAAATTGGTGACAACCTCAAAGTCGATGAATGAATTGAAGCTTGGAGGGCATGTCTCTAGCCTTTGATGATCATTCTGGAGTGAAGCCACTAGATTTTCAAGCTGGGGGCATACCGAGATTAGTCTTTGATCTTTCTCGTGCTCATAAATACATGAGAATGCATCCGGGTAAACTTTTATCTCTTTTTCGGACCTGTATGGATACACAAAAAAGGAACCCCCTGGAGTCTCCTTTAAGCTCTTTTCAGACTCTCTAAACATGAAAAGATTGTCGAGTGATATTGCTTCCTTTCCCACTCATTAAAAGGTTTGAAAGGGCATCTTTCAAGTGATAATTTATCTCTTTTTTGGCCTCGTGAGACTAACATTACGAAAAATGACAACATTGGAGTCATCTTTAAGTTCTTTTCAGACTCTCTAAACATGAAAAGATTGTCAAGCGACCTTATTCTTTTCACGCTCGTTAAAGTATTTGAAGAAAACATCTATTGAGTGATAGTTTATCTCTTTTTCAGTCTCATCAGACTACTTTACGAAAAAGGAACTGAGAGAGTTCTCTTTTAGGTGTTTTTCCGAACTCTATAATCATGAAAAACCTTCGAGTTTTCTATCTTTGGACTCGTTAAAAAAACATCGACAGGCCCATACAGGATCGAACCTTTACTTCTTCTAGTTCGTTAAACAAAGGAAGAGGAACTTACCGAAGGTGAGTTATATCGAGCATGTGTTACCCTCCTCGAGCTCGTTAAATTAAAAAGAGGTACTTGTCTATTTGGATGGGGGAAAAATTGAAAGAAGCAAGCCAAGCAGTTTTTGAGAACATTACCAAGTAACTCTTAGAATCACCCTTGAACACGACACTTTGTCTTTGCCCACATCTTAATCCACTGAACCTCTGCATTGAACCAATCCTTTGAGTTTTTCTTACTCCTTTGGGTCACCCGACAAAAGTCACAGTATCCATTACATCATCGTGTTTTGGTCCATGTCATGTTTCTGCTGTTGTGCCTCAGTTTTCAAGGGAAGTATCCACCTCGAGAGTCAGCCATCACAAATATCTTGTCTCAATACCCATGTCAGTCCATGTTCATTTTATCTACCAATTACATCTTTGTGTCTATTTCATGTCATTGATGGGGGATACATCAAGGCCCTCCTTCGATGAGTCTACTCCTGTCGACTTCAACACATTATCCAGGAACTAGACTTAGAAACCAGTTAGTACTTTGGGACCTGCATGCCTCAATGGTAGGCCTCCTCACATTCGACAATGGGTTTACATCATTGACCTCTGATTGGAATATTCCATGGATGTTCGACTTCAGCTCATCCATTCACATTTGTTGGAATGTACTAGAGTACCTTGGGAATCATTGACATCAATGGTGATCTCCCTCACGCTTGTTAATGGTTTACATCATTGACCGGTAATCAAGTGGTTTATGCCATGTTCGACATCAGGACATCTATTCACCTGGTTAGATTCATACTACATCGGGATTGGTAAGAAGACCCTGGATTGAGTGATCACTCTGATATGTACTTTGCCCAGGTTGCGACGGATTTTTTCTTGAACCATGACACATATACTGTCACATAGATCCACTTTGTATTGGTCGTGGTTATGTCGTGTCATCTCATAGATCCACTGTGTATTCTTCATGGCTACGATCAGTTCAGGGCATGGGAGTATAGTTCCACAGTGTATTTTCAGTGGCTATACCTTTTATCAATATAATTATGGATCCGCGGTGTATTTTATGGCGGCCATATCTTGCAAGTCTTGATCACCCAAGCATGGGTATTCCTGCCTTGGGTTTGAAGCATGTCATAATATTTTTTGGATGTTTGTGTGCAGCTTCTATCATGTTCTCTGAGTCCACACTCTTTTTTTAAAGATTTGTAAAGTGTTTCGGCCATCATTCTCTCTTCTAACCTCACACCTTAGGGGGCATTCTGTTACACCTGAAATTTGCACACCTAGATACCTCACCCTAAGTGTCGTAAAGTGTCATATAAGTGTCGCATACACCTTGACACCATGGAATAACCTATGTCACAATCCCTAGTCAATGTGGAGGAGGGATATATTACATGAAGGAAAAGAAATACTAAGTACACATGAATTATTATTAATATTCATGGAAAAGAAATTGATTATGTGAGAAAATCAAGTGCACATGAATTATTATTAATATTCATGAAAAAGAAAGTAATTAAGTGTGAGGATCCACCTCACATTTGGTTTCCTATTTTTTAGGGAAGGTGGAGGATCTCATGTATGGTTGAAATATTTCCTCCTTAAAATCTTTGAGAGATATTTCCTCCCCAAAATCCTTAAGAGATATTTTCTCCCCAAATATATTAGAGATCCCTTTCTTAGTGGATCTGATGAGAGATCTTCTCCATGGTGGTTAAACCTCCAAATCCTATATAATGAGGGGTTTCCATGGAGGAGGGGGAATGGAGATTGAGAATTATACCAAACTTATGATCTCATGAGTGGTATGTCATTTGGAGCATTAGCATTCTGTGTGTGGACTGTTTAAGCAAGGGTTTGGACAAGGGGAACTTGATGAAGCTGCTGCACTCACATCTATGGTTGTAAGTTTTCTTCATTGTTGTTCTCATCAATATAATATTCTTGGCTTGTTTCTTTCTAGTTTGTGTTTAATATCACATGAACTTGTCTCTAACAGATAGATTTGTTTCAAGCTAATCTTAGTAGAGTAGGAAGTTGTTTGTACTTTTGTTTGTCTACAGGGCTTATCAAGGAGCGAAAAATTGGAGCTCAACTCGGACCATGCAAGGACAAACACCGGTAAAAGGTACTTCTTTTCTCCTTCTCCTTCCTCCTCACACATTAGTTTATCTAGATCTAAAAGGAAGTCAGTGTCCACGATAAGCATCTTATGTCTTAAGAGTTAAGAGTCTAGCTCTCAAGAGGAGATCCTTCAACAGCCATCCACCTGGGGGTGATAGGAGGTGTTGAGATGCAATTGGGTGCCCTGTACCTTGAAAAATTCCTTCCAAAATTGTTGGTGAAAGTAGGATCTCTATCAGAGACAATAAAATGAGGCATGCCATGAATCTTAAAGATATTATCCATGAATATTTGAGCCATTGTGGGTGTTGTGAATGGGTGTTGAAGAGAAAATAAATGAGCATATTTGGAAATACGATCGATGACCACCATGATGATTGATTTATTTCTCAATTTAGGTAGGCCAACAATGAAATCCATAGAAATATCTCTCCAAATAGCAGGGGATATCAAAAGTGGTTGGAGTGTGCCCGAAGCTTTGACTATTTATCTCTTGTTGTGTTGACAAACCTAACATTCAACCACAAAGGTGCAGACGGGCTATTTCATACCATCCCAAAAAAAATAATGCTTGACCTTTTCATAGGTTTTGGTAAACCTTGAATGCCCAGTTGTGGGGGAAACACGAAGTTTAGAAATCACCGTTGATTTAAGTTGTGATTGCTTGCTTAAATACAAACGGACTTTGTAGTGAAGCTCTTCATTGTTCCAAGAGTACCTTGGATAAGTTGTAGAATTGTGTTGTAATTGGTGGATAATGCTAGAAATTTTGGGGTCTTGCAACCATTCCTGATGAATAACTTGGAGCCAATCTGGTACAATGAAGGAGAGGGAGAAAATGGGCTTGTCTTCTTCATACTTCTGGGAAAGAGCGTTTGTAACTAAATTTTCCTTTCCCTTCTTGTAAATGATCTCATAATCATAGCCAAATAGCTTGGTCACCCATTTTTATTTCTCCGATTATGAAATTCATTGTTTTGGAAAATACTTGAGACTCTGATGATTAGTTTTAATTTGGAAGTGTTTTCCTAATAAATAAGGACACTAGAGATCCACAACATGCATAATATATAACATTTCCTTTTCATAAATGGATTGGCCCAAACGTCTCTTAAAAATTTGTTTTCTAGTGAAGGCCAAAGGCCTACCATATTGCATGAGGACAACCCCAATTCCTTTTCTGGAAGCATCACATTCCATTATGAAATTCTTTGTGAAGTATGGAAGTGCTAGGACAGGGGTCGAGCACATAACATATTTCAAGGCTTGGAAGGAGTGATCGACAACTGGAGTCCAAGTGAAAGCATTATTTTTAAGGACAATAGTGAGAGGAGCTACATTTTTTCCATAATTATGAACAAACTTCTGATAATATCCCATTAAACCCAAAAAAACATGCAATCTCTTAAGAGTTTTAGGGCGAGGCCAATCTTGCATAGCTTCAATTTTCTTAGGATCCACCTGTACACCATCCTTGCCAACAATATGACCTAAGTACTCCACTTCTGAGGATCCAAAGGCAAATTTGTATTGTTTGAGGAAAAGTTGGTGCTTAGAGAGTAGATGGAGAACTTGATCCACATGGGTGAGATGGGATTTCCATGTTTTACTATAGATGAGAATATCATCAAAGAAAACTAAGACAAAATGATACGAAAAAGGACAGAAGACATGATTCATAAGACTTTGGAAAGTAGAAGGATAATTACATAGGCCAAAAGGCATTACCAAGAACTCATAGTTACCCTCATGATTTTGAAATGTATTCTTGGGAATGTCTTCTTCTTTCATATGAATCTGGTGGTAGCTAGAATGTAGATCAAGTTTGGTGAAGTACTAAGCACCACTCAATTCATCCAAGAGGTCATTAATGACAGGAATGGGGAATTTGTCTTTGATTGTGAGTTTGTTGAGGATGAAAAAATCAGGACACATGTGCCAAGTACCTTCTTTCTTGAGTAGCATGACCATAGGGGAAGAATAGGGGTTAGTACTAGGACGAATAACACCCTCTTATAGAAATTCATGAACAATTTTCTCAATTTCATTCTTATGGGAAAAGAGATGACGATAAGGGTGAACATTGGAAGGAACACTACCCGGTATGAGAAGGATTGAATGATCATGGACTCCATGGGAAGGTGGAAGGGATTTGGAAGTGGTAAAAACAAATTGGTGGCAGGAGAGGATAGATTGGATGTCGAATTGCACAGATGGTGTCTCAACAACTTGAATGTAGTGGAGTTGGGAAATAATTTCATAATGACCCTTTTTTAGGATATTTTCCTTGCGATGGGAACTAATGATCTCAAGGGAGCTTGTTGTGATGCCTTGGAACTTATATTGTTGTCCTTCATGTTGGAATTGCATGGTTAATTCCTTAAAATCCATGAGAATGGGGTAGAGAGTGAGAAATCATTCAATACCAAGAACAATTTCACAACCACCCATGTCTATAGAAAACATATGGGATTTCATATGATACTGACCAATTTGGAGTCGCACATTTTCACAACATCCCCCACATTTCATGGAACCTCCATTGGCAATCATGATTTGAAAATTATTAACAACACGGATGTAACAATTTACTTCTTTGGAAATGAAACGATGAATAAAATTATGGGTGCTACCACTGTTCACAAGGATGATGACTTTCCAATTTTTAGTGTAACAAATTAATTTGAGGGTATGGGGAGAAGAGAAGCCAGTGAGAGCATTGAGTGAAATCATCAATTCAACTTCTAGTGGATCAAAGGGTGGGGTCGGATCAGATGGTTCTGGTAGCTCATACACGGGTGAAACAATGACCTCTTCTTCATAAACAACCTCATTCATGGCCATAAAAATCTGATGTTCCTTAAACATGTTCCCTAGAAAATATTTTTCATCACAATTATAACAAACAATCTTGAGTTGGTGTTCAACCATTTCATCCTTGGTTAATTTCTGGATCCTGAGGGGAGGTGTAGGAGGGGCTGAATTGGTGGATTTAGGGTGAGGAGGAAAGGATGGTTTGTGGATCTAGGAGGAGAATATTTTTTGTGCTTCCTTGGCTCATTAAGTAGCTTTCAACCAAGTTTGAGGACGTGCCATGAGAACATGGGAACATATTTAATCTTTTAGGCCACCGATAAAGCATTCCTTGAAGAAAGAATTTGGCATGCCATCTGTTCGAAAATCCAAGTTCTCAAATGTTGCGATAAATCCATCCACTATCCCAGACAACTTCAACTTGGTCAAACGGCCTAAGTGGTAGGTGTCAAAGTCAAAGAGATCATAAATCTATGCAATAAATTGTGTCCAAGAAACATACCCTTGGCATGCCTTTTTATGCCATTGCTACCATTTTTGACATTCTGGATCCATATGTAGGATACCATAATGGAGCTTGGATAAATCATCAGTAATTCCATGAAAAAAGAAATAATGTTCCATTTGAGCGACCCAACCTATGGGATCTGAACCATCAAATTTTTTCAGCTCAGTTATGGGAAGGCAGAGTTCACAAGGAAGGTGGGTAGAATGAGTACCTTGGTAATGGAAAGAGTCATGGTATTTCTAATAGGATGGTTGTTCATAAGAGGAAGGGTTTTGGGAACTTCCCATTAATTGGTCAAGAGTGGATTTGATTTATTTGATGTCAGCAAATTGGTCCTTAAGGATTCAAACAAAGGAATTGAGTGAACTAATGTTGGAATTGATATTCTTGATGTCCTCCTTGTTCTAGAGATTGTCATCAACCAATGCATTGCCATCAACCAATGGGTGTTGGCCATTTGGAAAAATGGTCAGGAAAATGGGATAGGGGGGGAAGCAGGGCAATTGGAGGGGTGGGTGGGACCACTGATAATAATGGAATCAAGTGATAGGTATCGTTGTCATCAGGGTGAAAATGGGAATCCAATGGAATAGGGGCCATATAAGGTTTTCGGAAAGGGAGTCAAGTCCACAAAAAAAATTGTATGAAAAATGACATGTACCACGGGAATTAGGGAGAAGAGAGGAATCCAATGGGATAGGTCCCAAATAAGTGTGCCAGCGGGACCAGTATACTCATTTTTTGGTTTACTCCTACGGAGTTATACTCTGATATGAAGAATATTGCAGTGTTGAAAGGCTCAAATTCTTAAGAGGAAAAAATGTGTAGGAATTTTGAAACTAGAATGGAGGAGGTAAAGTTGCATGGAAATAGATCTTGAATGTTATGTTTTTGTTTACTTCCCAAGGGTTAGGTATTCAAGGTTTCTACAGACAAGGGTTTTCCCTTTTCTATAGCTCTCAGATATACATATGGGGTCCAACAGTAGTACTTGTCCCACTATCTCAGGGCACCAACTAAGGAGGCTCGATAATGCCCTTAGCCACACTACTTGACTACCCAGGTACTAGAGAGTATCTTCCTGAGTTTTTTTCTCGGTGACACTATAGAATTCAGGCAAATAATTGGTTTATCTATGGAAGGATTCAGGATATCTAGGTCAATCCATATACAGGTATTATTTGATGCGCTACCACTCAAACAGGTACCAAAAGGGGTTACAAGGGTGGCCAACAATGTGCGCTTAAGTACCACTTGTATTTCCTAAGTGTATGATTCCTCGGTCATGGATTTATGTGTAGAACGATAGATCTTTGTAGATTTAAGATGTCGGAATACGTCTTTGCCCTGAAAAAAAAAATAACCCACAATTTTATGCCAAGGAAAGTGTTATGAACCCACTTGTAAGGTACCATATCTATTATAATAGATGAAAACATAAATATTGCAGAGAATAAAAATGAAACAAAACAATAGGTGAAACCACAACACCAAAACAATACCTTTATTGATAGGAAACAATGTTCACTTTCCTCTTCAAGGGGGCAACCTCCAGCAAAGCAGCGCTCTATTACAATAATTCTCAAGATAAAACTTCTCATATCCTCTACTCCTATTTATACTAAATCTATCTATCAAAAGAACCATCTAGAGGAAGATCCTTCTAGAAGCAAAATCTTCTATTAGGTCTTCTTGCATTTGACTTATTCTTCCTTATTTCTAGGCCTTATTAATATTGGTCTTTATTACATGGAAATATATCATTCTACCTATGTGAGGGGTTAGGGAGGTTAGGTTCCTAACAAGTGCAAAGTTGTTTTGGTATACTAAATAAGTGGTAGTTGGATTATGAATATGCTCCTCCAAATATCACAAGAATGAAAAAAAAAAGGCATTGTCAACATTGACATTAGAATGGAATATTAGAAAGACTCTTTTGAAAAGATGAGTGATGGTGTTGAGAAAGAATTGAAGAACTTCAAACAAATCGGGTGGGTTGTGGAGAATATTATAATGGTATTTAAACTACCATGTTTTGGAATAGGGGATGTATTATTTCTCCAAGATAAAGTACATGACCACTTTGTATGAAATATAGAACCAGGAAAGGCATGAAATACAACCTATCCCAAGAATTAGTTAAGCAAGGATGAAATAATTGTAGAAATTTTAATAAAAATTATGTATTGCCTCGATTCTCCTGATCTAACAATTATATGCCACTGTTAAATACATAATTTCTTCTACAAATATTCTTGTGGAATTTAAAACATGATCGTCAATTGCAATATCAAGAAGAAAGATCAATCACACATAACACAAATGTTTTGCCGGGAAAGCATAAAGCTAAAAACCCCACTATCATATATTATGTATATATCATGGATCATGAAACAATCTCATGCAAAACTCTAATCCAAGAGCTCTCAATACAATATACAATCGTCTCACATTGTCATACAAAAATTGGCAAATGCATGTGCCAATTTACTACCTCTAGACAACCTACCTCCCCTGCGCAATCCCTGTTGATGGAAATCCCTGCAATGAATGAATCCATCTTTCCTAGGCTGCACATTCCTCATGGGCACATCCACTGTGTGTGTGGTTACATCAGTGCACTCACTAATGTCACAACTGATAGTCAAACTGTCCCTTTCACATGTTATCTCAACTGGGTCTCCACTGGATCTGACATGCATGTAGTTAACAATGGTAAATATTCAGTTGCATGTGAGACCACTGATTGTGAATTAATTAATAATCAATTCACTAATCTCTCACTAGTGTAAGTTCAGTTACAACTAGTAAAATTGAGCTTAACTTACTTAACTAAGTTAAACTACTTCACAACTCACATAACTACACATATAACTCTGTTACAACTTCGAATCACTTAGTTACAACTAATTCGACTTGCATGTCCCACCAATCAACCTTTGAACTCGAATTTCCTATAGATAACTAATTTTCCACTTCACTTAACTATTTCCAAGTGCTCATTGATAATAGATTAATATTTATTGTCCAACTATTATTAAGGGATAATAATAGTCGACATACATCTATAAATAGAATTTGCTTACCATCTATAAATAGACATCATCTATAAATAGAAGTTTCTCATCATCTAAAAATAGAATTTCACCTAAAAACATCTTGAGGCTCCATCCTAGTGTAAGTGCATAATTTTCACTAGGATCTTCTTATTGAATCTCAACACTCCCTCTCAACAAGAAAGGGATTATCATTCACCCCGATCCTGTCTCTATGGTATTCGAATTTGCTCCTGGTGAGTGCCTTCGTCAGAATGTATGCATCATGATCTTTCATAGGAATGTACTGAAGCAACATGATCTACTACTACACACAATCTATGATATGATGATACTAGATATCTACATGCTTAGATCTATCATGAAACACAGGATTAATCAAGAGTTTAATGCAACTCTGATTATCACAATGAATCATTTTCATATCTAAATGAGAACCAAACAAGCTAACCAAGATCTTTCTCATCGAGATAGCCTCACATGCAGCTTGACTCGCTGCCATGTATTTTGCTTCTGCTGAACTGATCTCCGTGGATCTTTGCTTCCTGCTGTACCAAGAAACAGTTGTAGATCTAATACTAAAGATCCCCCCTGATGTGCTATTTCGGTCTGTTGGGTTGCCCTCCCAATCTGCATCCATGAAGCCATGAAACTTCACCTCATCTATCTTTTTGTACCATAATCCATACTCAGATGTGCCCCTCGAGTATCTCAGGACATGCTTACCCACCTTTCAAAAGATCTTGGTAGGCTTAACCATCACTTGAATCAGATGGTTAACAGCATAGCAAATGTTCGGTCTTGTGTTCACTAGATATATTAGTGAACCCACTAACTATCGATAGATAGTAGAATCCACTACCTCTCCAGAAGTAGCATCCTCTTTCTTCCAGTTTCCTGGAAGATGAGTATCCATGGGTTTTCATCCCTCCATGTGAAACTTACCCAATATCTCCCTTGCATACTTTCCTTGAGACACAAAAAGTTCACCATCTTGCTGCCATTTTTGCAATCCAAGGAAATAATGAAGGAGGCCCATATCCTTCATGTTGAACTCCTTTACAGGGTCCTCCTTGCATGAGTGTATCAGTTTCTCATCACCAGTCAGTATTAAATCATCAACATAAAGAACAATGATTAAAATATTACCCTCCACCATTGCATCAACCCAAGTGGGATCCTGCATTACTTCCTTAAAGGAAGATGGTTCAGTCACAATACATTTTCTCATGAGATCCATGTATCTAGTAAATCGGTCAAGAGATTGTCTCTATCTGTGTTGTGAAGTAGGGGCTCCTACTTTATCTACAGCATCTAGTCTCAATCTATCAGCTTTCATGGTGCGATTTCTTCCATTTCTGATGGATGGATCTGCATTAGTGGATTCCTACACTCCATGAACCTCCTCATGTGGTTGATCCACATCTTGAGAATCATCTTTGGAAACCAATAGTCCCTCCTCTGCATGCAATTCTATCTCCCTCTCAAACGACAATCGCATGGATTTCCCCTCATCGAATTTTATATCCTATTGCATAACAATCATCTTACTATTAGGAAAATACACACAATAATTATGGGGTGTTTCTATGTACCCCACAAATATCCCAACTTCAACAGTTAGCTCCAACTTCTTCCTGACGTTCTTGGTCACATGCACATAAACAGATGAGCCAACAATCTTAATGTGAGAAACATCTGGTTTCTTACCAGTGAAAGCTTCTTCAGGTGTACTCATGCCAAGTACTCTACGAGGACAACATTTTTTCACAAAAACAACAGTGTTTCATGCTTCCACCCACAAATGAATTGGTAGGCCCTGATCATGCAACATTGCTGGTGTTGCACCCACGATCATTATGTTCTTCCTCTCCGTGACCCCATTTTTCTATGGGTTATGAGGCGGTATGAGTTCTCTTCAAATTCCTTCTTTGCTGCAGAAGTCTTTGAATTCATTAGAGATGTATTCTCCATCATTATTGCTCCTCAGAGCCTTCACTTGCTTCCTCGACTCTTTCTCCACCAATGCTTTAAACTCATAGAACTTTGAGAATGTTTGATCCTTTTTCTACATGAAAAAGATCCAGCATTTACGAGAAAATTCATCAATAAAAATAACATAATAGTTATGTTTTTCTGTTGAATCAACTGAGAATGGTCCACACACATCTGTGTGAATTCTCTCCTAGATCACCGAAGCACGGTTCTCCTTTTCACGAAAGGTGGACTTTACATACTTCCCCATGGTGAAACTCTTGCACTGATATAACTGAGCAAGTGTTCCCATTGGAAGTCCAGTAGATATTTCCTGCATGATTTTCAAGGCTCCATGATGAAGATGGCCCAATTTCTTGTGCCATAATTCGCCCTCATCCCGACTCACAACTTTTTCTTCCTTTCCCATAATGGCAGCACAGCCATCTACCTCCATCTTGTAGATATTCTTAACTCGAATACCTATGTTCTTGATTTGACCCGTTGTTTTATGTCGCAAGAAAGATTTTCCATGGTTGAAAACAACGTCATAACCTTTGTCCTCCAACATTGTGACTGAGACCAAGTTTTTCTTCAAACCTAGAACATGCATAACATATTTCAATTGAAATGGTTTACCTGAATCCCTATGAAAAGTAATGGTACCAATGCCAGTCACACAGTATCATCCATCGTAACCCATTTCTATATGCATTTTGAGATCTTTCTCCTCCAAGTCATTGAAAAGCTCCTTATCTCCCATCATGTAGAAGGAAGAGACACTATCAAAATACCACACTAATCCCAATGCACTTGACACCATGCATGCGATCAAGGAGAAGTCAAGTTCAAATTGTGAGGCAAGGGCCTCACCAACTGCAGCTCTAGCATCCTTATTGTTCTTCTTCTTTTGTGGATAGATAGTAGCGATATGCCCATGTTCGTGACAGTAAAAACACTTCACTTTGGAAAAATCCAGCTTCTTTCCTTTAGACTTGGATTTTTAACGAAATTTCTTCCCCTTCCCTTTCCTTTCCTTGGCAACCAAAGCACAATCCTCTTCATCATCATTTTTTGATGAAGATCCATCTCTGGTGTTCCACCTGAATTCCTCCTGCACTAGATCTGACCATAGTCGTTCCCAATATGGAAATTTTTCCCTTCCATTGATAGAGTCTCGATAACTATGCCAATTCTTGGGAAGTCCTAGGAGAGCCAGGCTCACCAAATCATCATCAATGACTGTTATTCCCACACTCCCTAGCTCATCCCAACATTGGAAAAACTTCATGAGATATTTTGTAATGGATTCTCCCTTCTCCATCTTGATCATCCTAAGTTTATCTTTGAGCGCCAATTTCCTATGGTTGCTATTGTTTTGGAATAGATCCATCAAAGCCTTCCACATTGCATATGTTGTGGCTTTCCCATGGAGGATTGATACAATGTGGTATCATACTCCCTCCAACAGGATCCTCCTTGCCTTTGCCACTTTCTTTTTCCATGCATCAAGATTTGCAGCGTCTGCAGCATCTGGCTTAGGAACATCCTTGTCAATGAATTCCTTCAAGCCATTATCTCTGATTACTACCTCCATCGTGTCCTTCCAAAAATGTAGTTCGATATTCCCTCAAGTGCATACTCTAACCTCAAGCCATTGAAATCCATTTCTATATTGAATCAGCTGTAGCACCAAGACAGTCTTTCTGCAAATTCGAATTCTATCCAATCACAAACTCAGCTTCTGCAATCTTCTACGCTTTGATACCATGTGAAAATTTTAATACAAATTATGCATTTCCTTGTAGCACCCAAGTACAAGATGCTAAGCAAATAATCATTTATTAAATACATACAAAATAACAACTTCATTTTAGCATTATTTCATTGATTTTTATTTACACATTTCTTCTACATCTTCTCAATGATAAATCTAATAACATGATGAAATAAGTAGTAGGATAACTTTAAGATTTAAGAACTTAAAACATAAGTATACTCAAAACATCAATAAAAAAATATCACTGAAAAATACCTCCTCCTTAGCTTGTCGAAGCTCACCGGTTGTACTGTAGTCATGGGCGCTTCCAAGCATTCTTTTCCCGCTTGCCCAGAGTGAAACAACGGAATCCTCCCTGCCAAATAGGAGCCTAGCCGGCTTCCTAGCTCCAAGAAACCTTTCGGTTTCTTGGCCCTCCGTGCCCGTGACCCCAAGAACAGCAAAG
>ML784595.1:388267-402857 GCA_009831015.1 Picea engelmannii
TAAAAAGGCCTTTCGAGCCTCATTGTAACCATCTTCTTGCGAATGCGAGTAGCCGTCACATCTCTTCTCGGAGATAAGCTGCCACCATTCTAGCGAGTCTTTCACTCTGTATTTTTACAGTCTCTGTACATTTCTTTGATTAATAGAAATCATGTATTATTGTATATCTATGTTTATGGTTGCATCTCTGATACATTTTTGTTATATTACTAAAGATCGACAATATCTCTGTGCATTTCTTTATTATATCTCCGCTCTCATTTCGTGCCGAAAATAATCTGGATCAAACAGAGATGAGCCAACAATCAAATCCGATGTCAATATTACTAAAACAAACTTATGATAGTCAACAAATGCCTGATGAGGCATGACTAGTTTAGTTTACCAAAATCAAGCTATGTAACTAATGAATCAAAATAATAAAGGGTTTGCTCGGTGGAACTAAACACAGGGAGACTAGAGGTCAACCTTATCGACAGTAGGTGAGAGACCCTCAAGACAAGCACAGTGGAACCACCAGCATTATAACCCTTAGCTTGTATGATAGGGTGACGGTTCCACCCCAGGTAGGAGAGACCATGAAGTAGAGGATCAGAGGTTTCTTACTGGCTAGTAACCAATACCAAGAACACGCATGGGCATAACACTTGTTGTGCTACTTATATGTGTAATATAATGAACTCATTAATTATCAATCCGGGATTCATAATCAACAAAGTTACAAGACACCAGTAAGGAAGGTAATTCCAATGTCATGAGTATATAAATATTCTAGATTATGCATGCTGGAAACAAAACAAACTAGAAAATCAAAACACACTTTGGTTGTCTTTCATAGAGAGGTTATCTACTCCATTATGGCACATGCAAGTATGAGATGGATTTCTTTTGATAGATCAACTCTACTATCTGACCTAGAAAACTAACTATGCAATCACACTTTTGAAAAGGAAATCACACATCAATCATCAAGACATAGCATGGGTAGTTCAATAGTGAATATACTGAGTATGTTGTGGTTCACAATGTGTTGTTGTGAACTTCACTAGTTCCCCTTCAAATATGTCTGACTACTACTGCCAACATTTATGTCCATGAAATGAAATCAAATTCATAGAAATAGAAACAAAGAATATGCAAAAAAAGATCTCTAAGCAATCGAAACCTAAACTGAACTATACTGCTATCATCTAAAAAGATCAAAGCTTCAGCTAGTCTACATTTATACTATTGAAATCAACTGCTAACACTAATCTATAAGGATGATGACCTTTGTTGGGTGGTGGACCCTTGTCGCTTCAACAGGTCAGTGACTGGAGTCTACAGTAAGCTTTCTTTCAATCCACACATTCCTCTTACTCAAATTTCAAAACATAGAATTAAACTATGCTAACAACTCAACTCACATTCATTCATAAATGATTAAGACCTGGAAATAAATGAAATCCTTCTATTAAAATTCAACTCAAAATCTATTATGCAATATGTAACACTGCTTCACATACTGTGTTATGCTAACTCTCTACTACCTCCACCATCCTTTCCATGTGAAAGATACCAAATATATAAAATATGCAGAACATAAATAAAATGCTAGAAATGGCAGAATAACAGTAAAATATCCAGCATAATCTTCACAATACACATAAATGATATACGAAATAGCAATAGAAAATCACTTTGATTCAGAAAGCAATGTTCACAGGCCTCTTCAAGAGGGCAATCTCCAGTTGAGCAGCGCTCTGTTACAATAATCTCCAAGCTAGGGTTTTCATACCCTCGACCCTTATTTATACTAAATATGTCTATTAAGAGAAGCATCTAGAGGAAGATCCTTCTAGAAGCGGAAGCTTCTATTAGGTCTTCTTACATACGCCTTATTCTATTTTATTGAAAAGTCTCATTAATATTGACCTTTATTACATCTGAATACATTGATCTACCTATGTGCGGGTTAGGACCTTAACACCATGACTATTTAAATAGTCTTAGTCGTGAAACACAAGGAGGTGAAATCTTTAGCAGATCAATTAATTGTCAAATTTATATATTTGATTACATATTTTAATCTTCATTCTCATGACACGAAGTGTATGAGGATGAAGCAATAAACAAACTAACTTAACCTAACCTTGCTAGAGCTTTGATGATTCAACAAACATCCAACAATTATCTTGGGCACGATATGGAGCTAAACTTGGTATATTATGCTTCATGTATTGGTACTGGATCGTGATAGGTGAGATTCAGTAAATAGTACCGGATCCGAACAGTATGCAAGTAGTTGGTACCAGACTAGAACAGTCTGCGGTTTTTGGTAACGGATTGCGACAATGGATGGTTCGGTACCAAATCTAAATGGAAGGTGCACTTGGTACCAGATTCAGACAGTGGAAATCTGGCACATAAGTACCGGATGGCTAAGCTGATACATAAATGTTGGAATCATCTAGAGGTCAAAGGTTATACATGGAAATTTAAAACATTAGTACATGAAACATTTAGTCTCCTAGCTCAATAAACCACAAAATGCACGAATTCAATTATACTTTACCTTATGACCTCATCAATGGCTAATGGTAGTGTTCTTTGTCATTTATCCAAGCTTAGGTAAGACAAAAAGGTATAGATGAGGAGTATAATAGGGTAGTGGGGATGTCAATTTAGAGGCTCAACATTCCTCCATGCCAAAACCATTGCATGTCCTCATGCAACTGAAACAACTCAAAAAATTTCAAAATTTGAGACTCCATTATTTACTTTTGTGGATCAATGATGTTGATGGTTGAGGCTTATGCTTTCAGCTCCCTTTTTATGACCCTAATGTATTAGAAGAGTCTTAGTACCTTCTTGAGATTATTAGAAGTCTCTTCATAGTCATCTTGAAGTTGTTGGCTGGTTACCTTCAGTTGTTCGTTTTCCTTCTTGATATACCTGTCCAGTAGTTGGTATTCCTTCATTTCTTGTTTGAGTTCCTGGTTTTGTTTTTGCAGCTCCCCAATATTTTTCTTCATCTGTTATTTTGTTAAGTTTCTTGTTGACCCCATTGTTTCTGGCTGGATGTATTCTCTTTCCTCCACTTCCTCCCTCATCCCACATAAAGTAATAGTAACTTGTTCCTCATTCAAGCTAGGGATGTCATACTGGACTGATAGGTCTTCAGAAGGGGAGGTAAGATCTATTTGTTCTTCATGTGCATGAGGACTGAAAATTGCTTTTTCTTTCTTTGCCATGCTCCTTGTGGTTCTTTTACAAGGGGGTAATGGATAAGAGGTGCTCACAATCTTCCTTTTCTTATTTTTTGTTCATGGAATGGTTACGGGGGATTGTTCTATAGACTGTTCATCTTTATTTTCTGAGTTATTCTTTTCTTTCCTCACAGTTTTTGTCTTATGACCTTTCTCCTCAAGTGTTATTGTTGAGGTCTCCTCCACTAATTTGGATTTACCTTTTGATTCTTGACTTTTAAAGATGTTATCGATTGTGGAAGAGGGCCCTGCTTCTTTACTAGTTTTATCATTTTGGCTCAATGTTCTGGAGGATTATGGAGTTACCTTATCTTTCTTGCCCTTTTTCTCTTGAGGTTCCTTATCTTTCTCTGGAGCAGGCTGGGCTCCCTCTACAGGTTTTTTTTCTGTGGGAAGGTGTTGAGTGATGAGGATTTTCCATATAATACCTTGCTTCTTGATTTCATGTATAACTAACATCTTAATAAGACCTTGATGATAAATGCTAGTCTTCTCAGTTTTGGATAGGGATTTGACACCTCTTACCATCTTGTTTAGACTCATCCATAAACAATATGGGAAATCAATTTCAGGACCTCCTTCAAAGTGTAACAGAAGTCTAAGATGATATAGGAAGGTTACAGCATACCTACCCTCACAAGTGAGGAATTGTTGAAGACTAGAAAGCATTGGATGATACTCTTCCTTGATATAGTTCCTAGGAATCCCCTTTTTCCAATAAGGGTGTTGATGGTCTTCTTTCATAAATCATTGGCACAATTCCTTGTTGATTCCTACTCCTTTGAAATACTTGGCTCCTTTGTTAGGTAATCCCATGGATTCCTTTAAAGTTTCTTCATTAATTGTTAGTTGCAGATTGCCTATGTGCGCCATCTCTCCATCGTAACCCTGAATAAATGTGTGAGATACCTTCTCATGAAATCCTGTGAATTTCTCCAAAAATGGCATCCATCCCACTCTAGCATACTTCTCTCTACACAACTGGAACTCCTCGGTCTCTTTATAAATCTGGAAGACCGGTTCATGTCTACTTACAACCATTTTATAAACTGTGAGTGAAAATCGGGTTGTAGTGTAAGGATTTAGTTAGATTATGAGGGTAAGGGTTTGGTACTAGATATCGTAGGGAGAAGTAAGCTCGGAACTAGAGAAAGGTTGGTAATAAAAAAAAAAATATGGTGATGGCATCACTAATTCGAATGGTGAGTTCAAGTAAAGATGTTGCAAAGGAAAATTAAGACAAGATGAGGCTCATCTGGATGGCTTCGCCACCCAAATAAGCCATTTCATTTATGCTCGTTAATGCAATGATGGGGACGAAACGTTGGGTGTCGAAGCATCATTGTTGTTTGGGATAGGTGATTGGACTTCTGAGTGGTGAATTTGATGTTGAATCGTGGCTCATGACACGAGATACGTTTGTGATTTCTTAAGGACGAAGCATGTTCGTGGCTCATTATTACTAGACATGCTCCATATTCACACTTTTGATTTGATTTTGCCTTCAATCATTTTCAAGCACTTATGTTATGAGAGGATTGATTAAGGTTAAGCATATGGGTATGAGGGAAGTGAAAGTTCGGTGCATGGTTTTAACACTAAGGTCATAAGATCTAGTATACATTTTCATGCCTATTGTAGTTTTATAAGCAAAGGAAAATAAATAAGACCATGTTACCTTTAATTTTACCATTGTATAATCAATACCCATAGAATATGTGATTGCCTTTGTATTTGAAGCTTGTAGATTGTCAGATTTCATCTTTTTTTAGGTTGGAGTTTTCTAGAATCTTGGTACTAGAATTTCTTGTACTTCATGAAACTTCTTTATTCTGTGCTTATCTTCTTTTGTGTCTGGTTTTGCAGGGTTGTAGGGTGAACATGCTGGTTTCTGAAGATGAGATGTGAGTCTGAAAAAGAGTTCTAAAGGAGCTCTTTGACCCTCCCCCATGCCAAGGATGTTTCATATCCTTATGCAAGAAGATTCAACACTCTGTATCATAATGGAGAAAAGATTATAAGAGAAAAGAAACCAAATCAAATTCCAAAAGTACATTTATCACCTAGCATATGATCACATGCCTAAAAAATTGAAATTGTCATTCTTTTGATGACTTATTAATAAGGGTAGCATTCAGCAGTGACAACAGAAAGGTTTTTATATTTTTTCTAGAAGAACAGATCCAACCTAATTTGCTTTAGAGATTTATTATCATTAGATGTTATGGACAAATTACACAGTATAAGTAGATTAGACTCCCTAGTTAGAGCTCCACTCTTAAGAAGTTTCCTTCTTAGGTAATGTAGGATTTAGCTGTCAAACTAGTAAAGTTGACTTAGGGTAATTCTCAAATGGACATTTTATTGTAGTAATTGTCTTGTCTGTTAATCTGGAGTTTGTATCTCATAAATGTCAACAGTGACCTTTGCTTGTAGAGTTCATTTTTTAGATGAAAAAAATGAATTTTTCAATCAGACAAGTATAGATGAGACATTTCTCAACCAGAACCCACTACCAGCAAGCCTGTTCAGTACTCCGATGGGGTAGTTGTGATAATTAGTGAGAAACATCCCTTCCCCAGGCAGAATGCCCCATTGCCAATAGGCATGTTCAATACCCTGATGGGTTTACCGAGTCACACCACAGACTGGTACCCACTGCCAGCAGACCTATTCAGTATCTTGGCAGATTAGTCTCTTAAACCCTTTTTCCATCATAGGCTTCTTGTCCATAGTCACCTATTTCAATTTTTATTAAAGAGTGATTTTGCATGGTGACAGGGGAGGCTCGTCTGAAAACCTTTTTATAGGGTGGGATGGTATTGGGTTGGAAGGTATATTCTCTTATTTGGATGTCTTTAAAGATTTGTCTGAAGGAAAAATAAACTTATGTATTGCACATTAGATCCAGATGTATAATTTTGTCTGAGTGTGTCCATAAGAGAATGACCTAAAGTTACCTTAGGGTACTGATACATCCTCTTCCATAAAAAAATTCCTAGTGTGCCCATGACAAAGAGTGTTCATATACTCATATGTTACTCTTTAGAAAAGATACTCCAATGAATACTATTGAAGTCTAGTTAGGGTGAGATAGTTACTTGTGGGCTAATATAGTTTTTATCCCTTTAATCATGCTAAAATACTGGATAAAGGAAACCTCTATACTTTGAAGAAGATTAAGCATGGTTCTTTTAACAATCATAGGTAAAGATTATGTCTTCTTTGTCAACCAAAAGAAATTAAAATACTTCCTTTTAGCTAGCAACAGAACCAAAAGAAATTAAAAATTATTCCTTTTAGCTATCAACAGAACCAAAAGAAATTAAAGATACTTCCCTTTAGTCAACAACAGAACCAAAAGAAATTATTGCTTCATAAGGGTTTCCATTTGATGTTGCATTCGGATTCTCAGTTCCATCTTAAGTGGTTGTTGCATGGCTTCATACTTCATATTAATTGACATAAGATTTTGAAATATGCATAGCATTCCTTTCCAATTAGGTACTGTGTCCTGATAGTACCGTATAAGGACAAACTTCTGGTACCGGACCAACATAGGACTGCTGGTACCAGACCAAAACAGGATTTCTGGTACCGGAGCAGAACATAGTATTGTTGATGCCTACAAATTGGTGTTTAGCAAGTTCTTGAAGGATCAAATAAATTATAGAAATCTACTTACAAAGATAAAATGCGAAAGTAAAACAAAAGGAGGTAAGAATCCCTTGTTACCTTCAGCTTATTAACAAAACACAATCCACACCTATGTACAAAAGTTTAAAAAAAATAAACCAATCAATCAATGTGGATCAGTAGGAAGGTCTCCTTCCTTACTGATCACCTGCATATCTGAATTATGTAGTATACGAGTCAAAAATTCCTCTTTTGATAGGGGTTTGTTATAAATTCTCAACCGGTGACCATTCACAAGTAATGGTGTCTATTGTTTGTCAATTGTCTTTAACCTATTTGAACCATTATCATAGACAGTGTCAATTTCATAAGATCCCATCCAACGAGTAGTTAACTTACCTTTGAATTTCTTGAATCTGTTGTCATACAACAAGGCCCAATCTCCTTGTTGAAAATTTTTCTTTATGAGATACTTGTCATGCCATTTTGTTCTCTGCTCTTGAATGAGGGTGGTTCTTTGAAGTGCTTCCTGCCTGATTTCATCCAAATCATTAAGCTGCAAGAGTCTTTGTTGTTGGGCTTCATCCAAGTTCATGCCAACTTGTACTACAGTCCTGAAGGTTTTGATCTGGAATTCTATGGGGAGAAGTACCTGCTTCCCATACGACAAATCGTAGGGTGTATGTCATGTTGTATTCTTCCAGGTGATTCTATAAGCCCATAAGGCTTCTAGTAATCTGTCAGCCCAATCCTTGTGGTGTAGTTGTATTGTTTTGGTAAGAATGGGCTCAATAACTTTGTTGGTAGATTCTACTTGTCCATTTTCCTGTGGATGGTAGGGTGTAGATTTCCTGTGTTTAATTTGGTATTGTTCTGTAACAGCTTTGACTAGATTAGAGGTAAATTGAGTTCCCTGATCAGTCGCAATTTCTCGAGGTACACCAAATCTAGTAAAGATGTCATTAAAAAGGAAATCTACCACTGATTGTTCACTTGTAGCTGGTAAATCTTTTGCTTCAACCCACTTAGTCACATAGTCAGTACATACAAGTATGTACTTTTTCTTTTTAGATGCAGGGTTAATGGGCCCTACAAAATCTAATGCCCATTTCTCTAAAGGCTCTATGACTACTTGGGATTGAAGTGGCATTTGGTCTCGTGCAGTAGGCTTACCCATTCGTTGGCATTCATCACAATTGGATACATAGGTTTTAGCATCTTTGAAAATATGAGACCAATAATAACCAGATTGCAGAACTTTATAAGCGGTCCTCTTGTCTGCGAAGTGTCCTCCACAAGGACCATCATGGCAGGCTTGCAAAATATCATGAATTTCATCTTCCCTTACACATCTCCTGATTACCAAATCTGGTCTTGTTTTGTAGAGACAATCATTGTGCCACATGTAGTTTTCACTTAGCTAAATTACTTTATGTTTTTCTCTAGGAGACAATTTATGAGGCATCTTCCCTGTCACAAGATAGTTAGCTACATCTGCATACCAAGGAGTGAATGTAGAAATAGCAAACAAATTTTCATCAGGAAATTTATCTTCTACTGGTGCGTTATCTCCCAGATGAATCATTCTAGATAAGAAATCAGCCACAAGATTATCCTTACCAGGTCTATCAATAATGTTGATATTGAACTCTTGTAATAATAACATCCATATTATAACTCTAGGATTTGTTACAGGTTTTCTCATTAAGAATTTGATGGTTGAATGATCAGTGTGTACAACAGCTTGATATCCTATAATATAGTGTCTAAATTTATTGATAGCATGGACCACAGCTAGCAATTCTTTTTTTCTGACCATATAATTAACTTCAACTGGAGACAGATTTTTACTGATAAAGTAAATAGCATAAGGCATTTGATTTTCCCTTTGTCCAAGAACTGCCCCAAGGGCTATGTCTGAGGCATCGGTACATATATGAAAAGGAAGGGACCAATTTGGTCTTCTTAATATAGGGGTAGTTGACAATTTATGTTTTAGAATCTCAAAAGATATTTGGCATTCATCATCCCACTTAAATTCAACTTCTTTAGATAATAACTTGAATAAAGGGGTAGCTAGGCTTGTAAAATTTGGAATGAATCTTCCATAGTATCCATCATGCCCTAAAAAGCTTCGAACTTCCTTTTGTGAGGAAGTTATTCTAATTTGTGTGATAATATGAATTTTTGTCGGATCAAATCTCATTCTATAACCAGAGATGTGATGTCCCAAAACAATACCTTCAGTGAGCATCATCTTTGACTTTTCATTACTTAGGGAAAGATTAGTTTCCTTACACCTAATCAAGACTTTTTCCAAACTGGTCAAAGCTTCCTGGAAGTCTTTTCCATGGACTGTAAAGTCATCCATGTAGACTTCCACGCAATCATTGGTCAAGTCAGTGAAAATGGCTAGGACATCCCTTTGAAAAGTGATTGGGGCATTGAAAAGTCCAAAAGGAAGAACCCTATAAGCATAGGTTCCCCATGGGTAGGTGAAAGTGGTCTTCTCCTAGTCTTTGGGTGCTATTTGTATTTGGTTATAACCACTAAACCCATCTAGGAACGAAAAATACTTCTTTCTGGACAACATATCCAACACCTGATCAATAAATGGTAAGGGGAAATAATCCCTATGGGTGGCTTTGTTCAACTCCCTGAAGTCTACACATATTCTCCACTTACCATTTTTCTTGGGAACTATGACAAGTGGAGACACCCATTGACTATCTGAAATGGGGTATATGAGATTGGCTTGAAGGAGTTTTTGCAATTCCTCTTTTACAATATCTTTAAGGGATGGATTCATCCTTCGTTGAGGTTGTCTAACTGGTCTGATTTGGTCATTAGTGTAGATATGATGTGTGCATGTGTCAGGGTGAATTCCTTTCATGTTTGCATAATCCCATGCAAATGCATCAAATTGTCTTTGGAGCATTTCAATTACTTGTGTCTTTTGTTCTGGTTCAAAACTAGAGTTGATATACAAAGTTTTTCTTGGGCTAATCTCAACAAGTTTAGTACTTTCTTCCTTCTCTGAGGGAGTTGGTGATAAATTATATAGTTGAGTGATATAAGGGTGCCAAGTTTGTTGAAATTTGGAACTGAAAATGTGTGAAAACTCTGCAAAAGACCTCGGATATTCAATACAATTTTTATCAGGAAAAACTAAACTTACGACTTGTTCATCTGATTGTTCTTCCATTCCTTTTACTTGTTCAAGTGTTAACAGGGGTCTGATGCAATCTTCTTCTCCATAAGGGTTTTCTAACCAGACAGGTATCTCATGTGCCGGTTGGGCAGGAGGAAAGAGGACAAGCTTTTGGTTATGTGTGTCATTGGATATAGTCATCTCATCAGACCAACAACTGATAAAGGCATCTGTTGTAGCCAGCCAAGGACGACCAAGAACCACAGGGTGTCCTGGTTTGGAGGATGATTTAGAGTAGATGACTAGAAAGTCTACTGGATATTTCGAAGAAGCTAGAGTGACTGTGACATCATCTAGACTTGTTGCAAGGTTAATGACTGACTTATATGCCAACTCTATCATGGTGTGGGTTGGTCTTAACTGTTTGATTTGGAGCTTTTGCATAGTGTCAAAAGGCATTACATTAATTGATGCACCCAAATCAATGAGTGTGTTTGGTAAAGAAATACCATTAATTTCAACAGTGACTATTGGGTTCCCAGGGTCATTATATTTGTATGGCATTTCAGAAATAAATTCAGATAATTGCCCCACCACCTAAACAAGGGGAGGTTCTGTATTATTCCTTCCTGGTTTCTTAAGGAAAAAATCCCTTATGATTTTGGCATATATGGAGATATCTTTAATGTCTTGCAGTAGAAGTATTTTTATACATACATTTTGTAATTCATCCTCTATATCTTTGTGCAAGGGTGGGTTAGTTTTCTTCACTAATAGTCTTTCAGGGTAGGGTGGAAGATTAACTTGTTGAGGTACTCATACAAACTGGGAAGTGATTGGAATAGGAGGGGAAGTCTCTTCTTCTACAGGGGTGGTTTGAGTGTTTTCTTCCTCAGAATGATTATCATTTTTTTTCTGAATTATTACTCTAGGATTTGATTGATTTACAGTTTTCCCTGATCGTAGTTGAATTTCATAGGTGGGAAAGGTTTGAACTTATGTATTCTACACAGGGTGGGTGGGTCGATTATTGGGGTTAGGGATTGGTTGGGCAGGGATTGTTGTTGGTCTTGGAGGGTTGTGGGAAGCTTGTTTTTGTGGTTGTTTATTGGAATTTATAGTTACTTGATGTTGTTGGTTAGGGTTCAAAGGGGTTGCAAATTGTTGTTGTATAGGAGGTGGGAGTAAATTTTACATCTATGGTGGGTTAAATCCAAGTAGTAATTGGGAAATGTTTGTAGGATACCATGGATATGTAGGGTAATATGGATTCCCATAAATAGGCCCCCTCCAACCTTGTTGCTAAGGTTGAGTTTGAGCTTGCTGAGGTGTCCATTGTGGATAGGTCATTGGGGGAGGACCCCATTGTTGTTGTTGATATTGTGCATTAGGGTCATAAAATGTATTTGGGTTTTGTGCTCTCCAAGGTCTTATGGAAGGGTATGATTGTTCTTGTGAGACTCCTCCTCCCCTATACATGGCTTGTAGTTCAAGAAAAGTTGGACACTCATATGTGGGGTGCTCTAGTGTACATAGGCCACAGGTTTCTATGACATTTAATGGAAATTATTTCTCACCATGCTTCTTTCGGCATCTAGGACAGAAGATTGCTAAAAAAGTCTCTTCTTCTTGTTTATTTTTTAGTTTTAGGGTATCTAATTGGTTATTGATTGTGATCAAGATGTTTGTTTTAAAGTTCTCTAATAAGTTTCCTAACTCAATTCTGGTGACAGTTCCTGAGCTTTGTCTTGTATTTTTGCTAAAAGAATCTCTTGGTTCTTTGCCTGTTTTAGCTTGTCCTCTTGAGCATCTTCTATAGTAATTTGCAATCTCTGTAAAAGGATTTTGGTGAACATCTCCTGAACTTAAAAAATTTTAAACTTCTATGCAGTCATCTCTAATACCCTTCAAAAATACGGTTCTTACTACAGCTGGGTCTGTGGTGAATAATTTTGATTTCTGGTAGTTGTATAAGAACCTTTCTAAGTAGTCTTTAGGGCTTTCATCTTTTGTTTGTTGCATTTTAAAAATGTCATTTTTAGCATTATCCTTACAATAGTCTTGGTATTTCCGTAAAAATGTGTCTTTCATCTGATCCCAAGAGAGGATTGTATTTTCTCCTAAGCTCGTGAACCATTTTAAGGCTGAATCCTTCATTGTAGTAGGAAAGAGCTTAAGTTTTTGGGCATCGTCTGAGTAGTTATAGCTTCTACATAATATGTCAAACTCAAATAAGAATAAGTCCGGATCTTCAGTTGACATACCTCTAAAAGTGGGTAACGATGATAGTGGGATGTTTTTCATGCTGATGTTTCTGGAAATATCCAATATTGGAAACCCAAAGGTCTCAGTCTCAGTGGATGAATTTCCTTCTTCTTCTTCCATTCCACTGATAGATGGTTCAGAAAATGGATTTTGTGTGTCTCCTAAATGTTCAGCAGATTCATGTTATGCCCGCCCCAATGTTGATTCTTCCATTTTAGGTTCTTTTGCTCGAGCCTCGCTGGCTCCCCTTGAACTTTCTCTTGGTGGAATTTTTCCTACACCAATGTCAATTGGAATAGTGGGGGGAGGTTGTTTTTGAATCTTTAGATCTTACAAATCTACCCTTATTATCTCTATATCTATGCATAAAATGGAAATTTGATTCTTAACTGAATTGAAATCCTAATTCTATCTAGAAGGTAAGAAGGCAACCTGGCTTCGGAGAACCCCACTCTAGTGGTTGCATGGCTCTTCACTCATGTCTTAAATGTTTTATCCTCCTCCCTCAAGCATCCTTTTAAAATCATTCAAAAACTATGCAAACAATCTAAGCTAAAAATCACTTCCTACCATTTGCAACTCCCCGGCAACGGTGTCAAAATGTTGTGCTACTTATATGTGTAATATAATGCACTCATTAATTATCAATCCAGGATTCATAATCAACAGAGTTACAAGACACCAATAAGGAAGGTAATTCTAATGTCATGAGTATAGAACAATTCTAGATTATGCATGCTGGAAACAAAACAAACTAGCAAATCAAAATAAACTTTGGTTGTCTTTCACAGAGGGGCTATCTACTCCATTATGGCACATGAAAGTATTATATGGAGTTCTTTTGACAGATCAACTCTGCTATCTGACCTAGAAAACTAACTATGCAATCACACTTCTGAAAAGGAAATCACACATCAATCATCAAGACATAACATGGGTAGTTCAATAGTCAATATATTGAGTATGTTGTGGTTCACAATGTGTTGTTGTGAACTTCACTAGTTCTCCTTCAAATATGTCTGATTACTGCTACCAACATTTATGTCCATGAAATGAAATCAAATTCATAGAAACAGAAACAGATCATATGCAAAAAAAGATCTCTAAGAAATCGAAACCTAAACTGAACTATATTGCTATCATCTGAAAATATCAAAGCTTCAGCTAGTCTAACATTTATACTATTGAAATCAAATGTTATAACTAATCTATAAGGATGTTGACCTTTCTTGGGTGGTGGGCCCTTACTGCTTCAATAGGTCAACGACTGGAGTCTACAGTAAGCTTTATTTCAATCCACACATTCCTCTTATTCAAATTTCAAAACACAGAATTAAACTATGCTAACAACTCAACTCACATTCATTCATAAATGATCAATACCTGGAAATAAATGGCATCCTTCTATTAAAATTCAACTCAAAATATGTTCTGCAATATGTAACACTGCTTCACATATTGTGTTATGCTAACTCTCTACTACCTCCACCATCCTTTCCATGACCATTTAAACAGTCTTAGTCATGAAACACAAGGAGGTGAAATATTTAGCAGATCAGTCAATTGTCAAATTTATATATTCAGTTACATATTTTAAGCTTCATCCTCATGACACAAAGTGTATGAGGATGAAGCAATAAACACACTAGCTTAACATAACCTTGCTAGAGCATTGATGATTCAACAAACATCCAACAATTATCTTGGGCATAATCTAGAGCTAAACTTGGTATATTTTGCTTCCTGTATTGGTACCTGTTATCCACATTTTTGGTTATCAAGATGATATTATGATTATGTCATGATGATGGAAGATCAAACTCTTAATTAAGAACTTTTTCCTAAAGAAGGTTACACTTGTCATTTTCTCAAAAATCATATTTTGAAAATAGTTCGCAGGCTGCATATATACTCTCCTGCGAGAATCCTTAATTCCTGCATGCTGCATTCAGCTTGACTGCGGACTTTCCGCACTGTGTCAATGGTTAGGGTGTGAACATGTTTCTAAAGGGGGGAAAATGGATAAGTTCTCAATCCTTCTAGAAGGAATCTTCTAGAAGGGTGAGTTGGAGTTCGAATGGTTGGCAAAATACTAATTTTCCAGATATCTTGGGATCATTCCCTATCCAAGTAACTAATCAATCTTATCCTATATATTGAGGAGATTACTTATGGAAATGGTTAAGAACAACAAGAAGAAGCAAGCTAGCTAGAGATTGATTGGAGAACTTGTGCAAGACTGTATGGAGGATTGAAGCTACAGCAGCAAGAGACAACAAGTAATCATATG
>ML784595.1:402907-419591 GCA_009831015.1 Picea engelmannii
AGAACTTGTGCAAGACTGTATGGAGGATTGAAGCTACAGCAGCAAGAGACAACAAGTAATCATATGTGGTTGAACTTCTTCATGCATGAGAAAGTGTGTGTGTCAGAGCTAGGAGCCATCGAAAGGAGATCTACGACATCAAGAATCAGGTTGTATATTTCTCTTTCAGTTAATGCAATACATGAATATGTCCCTTTCCCATAATTATGATGTCATCTTATTACATGATTCCTTGATCACATGTATAGACTAGGTATTGAATATATTAATGCCTTTGTTGTGATTGGTTTGTGTTGTTGTGATTGGAATGACACAAGAGCATCGGAGCAGAGAAAGGAACAACAGAGATTAAAGGAGAGCGTTCATAAGGTATGTCCAACATCCATTTCTCTTAGTTCGTTCAATATCTAGATCTAGGGAAAGAGTAGTATTATGTCACGTTTTGTTCCAGATCCAGGTGGATCTGGGGAGATTGGTCTGTGTCCGCACTCACGAATTTATCCATAAACAGTACCGGATCGTGGCAAGTGAGATTCGGTAAATGGTATTGGATCTCAACAGTATGAAAGTGGTTGGTACTAGACTAGAACAGTTTGTAGTCGTTGGTACCGGATCACAATAGTGGATGGTTCGGTACCGGATCTGAATGGAAGGTGTGCTTGGTACCGGATTCAGATAGTGGCAATATGGCGCATAAGTACTGGATGGTTGAGTTGATACAGAAATTTTGGACTCATCTAGAGGTCAAAGGTTATACATGGAAATTTAAAACATTAGTACATGAAACATTTAGTCTCCTAGCTCAATAAACCACAAAATGCATGAATTCAATTATACTTTACCTTATGACCTCATCAATGGCTAATGGTAATGTTCTTTTTCATTTATCCAAGCTTAGGTAAGACAAAAAGGTATAGATGAGGAATATAATAGGGTGGTGGGGATGTCAATTTAGAGGCTCAACAACCCTCATGGTTTTCCTCGAAAGATGAATAATGCTTATAGAAATGCAGAGCTCAGGTACTACCAATCAACCCTAAATCAAGATTCTTGGCATAATAGCCACCATAACCAATTGTGTGGATACCAATAATGTAAAATGAGCCCACGACCAGGTGGAAAATGATATGCAGTGACCAAAAGGTGGTTCAAGTCATACACGGAAACCCCATCGCACCAAATACAACCAAGTGTGGTTACAATGACTATGAGGAGACAAACAACAAGGCCAAATAGAATGAAACCCTCCAACAAAAACCCATAAATACAAGAGAGATCCATCATGGCTTCCACCACACAGAACAGCCAATGATATCGTTATTTCAACCATCAATTTTTCCATTTGCAACGAATAACACACACAGTCATTCGAGAGAAAACACCATTTGTTTACACAATTTTCAGCCTCAAGAAAAACACATACCAATACATTACCGAGCCAACATTAATTTCATATGCAAAGAAAATTCATGGATGGGCGAAAAAAACATACATGTAACCAAATGGCCTTAAAAATGCGAGCTTGGACGAGCAGTTCCTTACACGCCTAAATTTTGGAGCTTAACCACAGCAAAAAAAAAAATGAACAATAACCATGCTAGGGTGACAGCCAGTGGGAGAAGTATGGAGTGACATGCATTTACTGCACATCGCTTCCATCATCCATCTCATTCAATTACATAGTACACGACATCCAGCCAACCATTAATCCATGCCATTAATTCATGCATCAAAACTTGCACACATTGTTTGCCAATTGCACCACTCGATCCATATTAATTATTTCCAAAAACATACTATAACATATATCACATGTGCTCCATATAAATCAATAAAATCGTATGGCCACTAACAATTCTAATTAGGAATAACATCAATTTCTTTAATTTCAAATGTATATAGTATAGCATGGTATAACATAGTATAGCATAGTTCCCTTTTCTTGGATTTATTCCATATTTCTTTTGTCTCTTGTTATAAATAACATGTGTCTTGTCCAGGTGAAACCTGTGATGAATCATGGCTACAATAGAAATGTAATAACAATGAACTTAAGCCATTCATAACATGGATTTTAGAGCTTAGAGTAACAAAATCAACACATAAAATCCATTATTCATCTTCCATTATGTCACAAACAAAATCAATACTTCATCATCAATCATGTAGAACCTTGTAAGCAATGTCGAACAACATCATAAATGTGTAATAAGAACCTGATCTTATCCTCCAATCTACAAGGAGGTCCCACCTACTAGTATTATATATCATTAGCTTAGTTTAAATAATAGGCTTTAGCCATACTTTGCGGGTGAAATCCTTGTTGCAATTTTTATCATCAAAAAACTGGTGAATCCACAAGGAAAATTCTTTCCAACATATTAAGAACTCAGAACACATGGTTTTGCAGGCAAGAACAAAAAATCAAGAAGATATAACCAGAATGATTATGCAATAGGGGGAAGTGAGTGAATTTAATGGAAGAATGACCGGGAATTTGGGAATAACTCATGAAAAATGTTAAGTATGAGGGGGTTTATCCATGTATGCATGATCATTCAACCAAAATTTGTTCTTTACTTCAAGGAGAAAAATTTATGGACTTTCTCTTTTAAATTCTCAAATGGATGAAGAAATGGAAAGAAGAAGTAGAAGATAACCAATTTCTTTATAAGACAACAACAAAATCAGATAACACATTCAATTATGCTTTCAGGGGGAACATCGTAACAATTGTGTAAGCTTGATTGTTGTTGAATAAAAATACCTTGTCGGAGTGTCACTGTGGTAGAACTGATCCAACATCTTATTTCTTGACCAAAATCAACTAAAAGATGAAAAGCAATAAAAATCATGACAGAAATAGGACTACAAAATTTAAAACAGCAAAAATCAAATGACAAAATTCGTAAAAGAAGAATGAAAGATATTAAAAGGGAAAGAAGAAATCAAATTAATGTAAAAGAAGAAACGAAAAACAATGGAAAAATGAAAGCGAGACTAGACTACTAATATACATAAAATCCAAACAGCGTTAAAACTTTTCAAGTTGGTTCCACGTAGTGTTTTAAGTAAGAATTGTTAGTGTTGTAGGAAAACAATCGCTCCCATAAATCGTTTAGAATGTAAGAATTAGTGCCCAGGACAAAAGTGATCTTGAAAGGACCCAGACATAATTCTTGAAACTTCGAGACAATTGATAGTACTTTAAAGTACACAATTAGATCATCAAGATAGACATGAATAACCTTACTGATCAAATCGTCAAGAGATATTTGCATAGGTATTTTAAAAGTGGTACTTGCATCAGATAAGCCAGAAGTTATATGTTCATAAGTCAAGGTACCCCAATGAGTAATAAAGGTGGTTTTGAATTTATCTTCCCCTTTTACCTTGATTTTATTTTAACCGGAAAAAACGTCAAGTAAGGGCATCATTTGTGACCCTGCAACTTGCTACAAAATCATTTCTATGTTAAGAAGAGGAAGGTAACCTTTTACAACATCCTGATTTAATGCATGAAGTCAATGCATAATCTAATCTGATTGGTCATTTTCTTAATAGGATCCAAATTGGTAACCCATTCAGAATATTGGACTGGAAAGATGATTCCATCTTTCAAGAGTTTTTCCAACTCCTTTCGAATAGTTGCTTCCAATGCAGGGTTGATAGGTATTTGTTTTTTCTTAACTAGTTTTATGCCTTCCTTGATGGGAATGGCATGTTGTATAAGATCAGGATCAAAACCACAAAGATCCTCATAAGACCAAGCAAAAACATCTTGAAATTCGCCAAGTAGCTTGGCAAACTTCATTTTCTCTTCGTCAGAACATTGGGCACCTATTTCAACATTCTTTGGAGACTCGGGTGTCCCAATGTTAAAGGAGATGGTTTCACCCACCTTCCTTTTTGACTCCTCTTCTTTTTGTTTCTCTTTATTTCCTACATCACTCGATGAAAACGAACTCTCTAGAGGATTCAAGCCCTTAGGAATCTTATTATCTTCAATGGATATAATTTCCTTGGGCTTATAAGGTTCATTTTGAATGAAAGCATAGATGCTCTCATCACTAGGGAAGACCTGCCAAGATTCTATATTTTTAGGGATGTGGATGATATAGAGATTGAAAAGTGAAATCGGGTCTATGTGGCAGAAGTTGCCCATTAGGAGAGGTTGCAAAAATACCTAGTCGATCAGCCATTGAGTTCAAAACCCTCTTAACATGAGTAATGTTGAAATATAATAGGTTCGAGATAAGTGCCCAAACAGTTTGTGTGTATCGTTTCATCAACTTGTTGCTAGGAGAGTATATCTTACATACAAGGTTCACAACAAGCTCGGAATCTCCAAAAAATTAAAGGTGACTACAACCAAGATTATAGGCATTTTCAATGCCTAATAATAGAGCTTTGAATTCAGTGACATTGTTTGTGCAAGAAAACTCCAACCTGTAAGAAAAGTTATGAATTTTCCCCATAGGAGAGTATAAGATTATGCCAGCTCTGTTACCCTCACTAGAGAATGAACCATCAAAGTGTATGTGCCACATACCATCATCTAAGTCGAATTGTTCCAAGGGAATGTTATCCTCCTCAAAAAATATAGAATACACCTCTAGGTCTTCTTCGATATAGTTCACATTAGGTTGTGGGACACTCTCTATGTAAGGTGAAATCCTTCCCTCTCTAAGGACTATAATGTTTTTACCATTTCGAGGAATGGATAAGTGTGTCCCATCGAGTGAGAGGTATCCACCCTTCAAATCTTTCCAATCTCTTCCCAAGATGATTGAGTAATTTCTTATTGGCATATCAATAACCTGAATACTAAGGGTTGTCCTTATTTCAAGGTGTACACACAAAACTAAGGTCACATATTTAATCTCACCAATGGTCATTTGTTGTAGACTATTATAGGAGAGCATGCTTTTGTCTTTTTCATTTGTAAAATACAAGCCTATATCTTCCATAATAATCTTCGACATCACACTTGGGCCCGAACCGCCATCAATGAGGCAACAATGGGTGATCTTATCCATAATCTTTATAGAAATATAAAAAGGGGGATTTTTTATAGGGTATCTAAAGTTATGTACACCTACTTTATTTACATATGAATCCTCTTCATTTACCTCTTTAGAGAGATTAGCTACAACTGAAGCTTTTCCTTCCATGAATTGTTTTAAACGCCTCTATTGTTCAGGGACGGCAACCATGTCTATAAGGGTTGCATCTTCTTTAAGGGTTGCATCTTCTTTAATGTTGACCAACTGATTTAGGATATTGTATTTGGAAGAGGGGAGAGGGGAGGTAATTCCTTGACTGTCAGGGACCTTAGGAACCTGAACAGTAGCAGCTGGTGAGGATGAGCTCGGGCTAGAATAATTGCGGGGAGGATCATTTTTGCCTTTGGGAGCATAGGATTTGTTTCTAGTATTGATGATCGTGACATCTTCTGGCTCTGAAAAATCTAGGACAATAATGGTAGATTTTGGTCTTTTACCAAAGATCTTATCTCTAACACTCTTCCTTACCTCACATGTGGTTTCCTCATGGTGTTCCTCGCAAAAGTTACACCAACTTCGAGGCATGATAGCTTTAGGCTGAAAATTATTTTCAATTAGATTTCTAAAGGGGGGTGCAGAAAAGGATGAATATTCATGGGTGAGAGGGGAGACATTTCCTTTTCGCTCATATGCTATCACACAATTATTCATATATTGTACTAGTTGTAAGAGGGCAAACATGTCTGTTTGTTTAACCAATTCTCCCAGAGGAAGACATGTTTTTTCAAGTTGTTCTTCATACTATAAACAAGTAGGCAGAGCGAAACCGAGGTTATCAATGGATTTTTCCTCAAGCCTATGATGATAGGGGGAAGGTAATGCATTGTAGTAATGCGTGAAAGCGACTTGGTTCTGAGGTCGATTGAGTTCAGGGATTTGATTGTATAACTTAGTGAAATGCAAGTTGAAGGACTTGATGGTCTCACTATTCTTATAGGTGATGTTATTGTACTCCCGTAACTGCTCAGTTGGGATTTTAGATTGCCCATAGGTGGATTTGAACCAATAGACTAACTCCTCCCAGGTAGACAGAATATTAGGAGGAAGGTCAAAGAAATCAGTCACGGCCTTTCCTTCCAAGGAATTGACAAATAAGCACATGCAAGTATCATTGTCATTGGCTCCTATGTTGTGACAAGAATTAGAAAATGCCACCAGGTGCTCATTTGTAGTGACAGTATTATTTCCTGAAAAAAGATTCTCCTTGAATTTAGGAAGTGGACGAGTAGCAAGTGCCAGGTTAAGAGGAGAGGAAACATGACATGGCGTGGTCGTGGTGTCTTCTTCAAATTGAAAAAGAACATACTTGTTGATGAATTTGGTGGGATTGGTGGGATTGGTGGTAGATTGGACAAGGATATGGTGGCTATATAAGATACCAATCACTTATGAAGATTAAGACTGAGAGGAGGAATCACTTCTAGTGCCACTAGATCCACCACTAGATGTCATCTTGTGGATGATAAGCAAGGGAGAAAAATACAAACTGGATGAATCCGACAAGGTTCTACTTAGAGCACTTTGTTGGGTAGATAACACGAAGTTTCTTCTTCCTATTTCATCAATAGGATTAATTTCAGGTGATAGGCCTCTTCTTATCCTAGAAACACAAGGGTCTAAGGACATGAAAGAAGGCCAAAGATGAAGGAACAAAAATATTTATTTTTTATTCCTAGGTTGTCTACGTCTAGCTTCCCAACGTTCTTGGGCACTAATTATCGTTCAATTGTTTATCATGAATGATTAAGATCAGCCTGAGTATTAGCAGTGTCTAACCTAGTGTTAAAAAAATTCAAAGCAATGTTGGTATGATCTTGAAGACCGATCTCAATATTGGGTTGCCTTGTAATAGGTACATTCATTAAGAAATAAAACAGTCAAGGAATCAATATCAGAAAAATAGATGTATTCGATGATAATCGAGTATAAAAAAAATCAACTAGAGAGATATTGAAGATCTCCCAAGTATGGTCGCCAAATAAATGTTGAGGAAAAGATATGAAATAATCTTTCTCAAGCATTTTTAGATCTTGATTGGCTAAATCAATATAGATGGGAATATCACCCTATATTTATAGCCATCAAAATTAGTATCCTAATTCACAAGTATCGTTTACAAGTGCTTAGATTGGGTTTTTTATGAGTAAAATCTTGCTGAAAAATTCATTATTTATGTAATTTTATGAAAATAACAAATGTTGAAATAAATATAGAGACAAAATTAAAGACACCAAGTCAATAATCAAAACAGATGAGACATAAAGCAATCCTTTATTTCATTCCAATTCATCAAAGAATGATTCGCTTTACAAAATTTCCTGAGGAAGTTTTGGACCAAAGTCAAACTTAGATATCCCCAATGAAACATACAAAAGGACTTCTGACAGAAAGTAAAAAACTAAACTTTAAAAGTTGGATCAGCTTACCACAGATTGTTTCCCACTTGACTCTGCACAATAGCCTTTGTCAGTCATGAAATCTAATTCACAAACAGACAAATCTACACAGACTATCAAAGATAGATCAACAAATCTGAAAAACAAGTGTTTGTATGATGTAACTCAACCATGAATATTGATGTCTACAATAGGACCCAGCTATCATAAAAAATAATTAGGCTTCAGATGAATCAAGGAATGAATGAAAACTGAATTATCTCAACAAAACTCAAAGAGCAAACCTTAGTATGCTTCTCCTTCTATTCTCCTTTTGTTCCTCCCTTTCATTTTTCATTTAAGCAAATTAGAATTGGTTGAAGTAGTTGAACTACTTCCTTAGTTAAGTTAACTAAAACTGATCCAGGTGGATATCGATGGCCACCCACCTTTTCCAAATGGCTCAAAATGGCTTTCTGGCAATTTTGGCAATTTACTATTTTTAGCAGGTTTTAACTTTCGGGGCCATTTTGAGGGCCCAAATGAAGGTTTTTCGAGATATAGGTTCTCAATTATAGCCAAAGGCATGATTGAGCCCCAAAAATTAATCTCCTTGATGATACCTTTCCAATGAGCTATCATACGCCTAAAACGGAGATCGTATGCAAATGTTACGACCCCGGGAAGTTGATGTACTAACTTACCCAAACGGGGCCCACATGAATTTTGGCGCTTCATCTCCTAGGGTTAGGTTTTTGGATGTCTAAGACTTTTGACATTCCCGTTTATTGTAAAAAGGCCTTCAGAGCCTCATTGTAACCATATTCTTGCGAATGTGAGTAGCCGTCACATCTCTTCTCAGAGATAAGCTGCCACCATTCTAGCGAGTCTTTCACTCTGTATTTTTACAGTCTCTGTACATTTCTCTGATTAATAGAAATTGTGTATTGTTGTATATCTGTGTTTATGGTTGCATCTCTGATACATTTCTGTTATATTATTGAATATCTGCAATATCTCTATGCATTTCTTTATTATATCTCCGATCTCATTTCATGCCGAAAATAATCCGGATCAAAAACTCAACCAAATTTTTAGTTAAGGGGGAAAATTAATAAAATCATAATAAGGGTTTTAAATAAATAATGACTAGTAGGTGGGACCCCTTGTGATTCCCTTTAGTTCTCTAACAATGATAACACAACTAGTTAATAAAAAAAAACATCCCTCCTTGTGACTCCCATCATCACTTACATATTTTGACAATTTGTATCAATGATAATTGAAATTATTTCCAAAAATATATTACCCATATATCCAAAAAAATAGTCCAAAATTTCAGAAGTCAACTATTCTCAACAATTAATAAATAAAAATTTAAAATCCATATTTTCCACTCTGGGAGGAAATCTTCCTTAGGTTGTGTGGAGACTTTAGGCCTAATCTCACTGATCAAATGAGAGCAATCATCTCTCAAATGCATGCAAGAGGACATGGATTTATCAGAGTCATTTGAGGGTGAGGAAGGGGCAGCGGTGGATTTTCCTTTTTCAGGTGCATGGTGGGCCTCGGTTTTCAACCTTTTTCTTGGATGGGAATACTGAACTAGTGAGTGGACAGGGGCAGCTTGGAAAAATTGATTAATAGGTGGGGGAGTAAGTAAATACAAGTTAGGCCAGCTACAATGTTGGGAGACTATCGGGTGGACAATCTCTTGCCATCCGTTGTTTTCAGGGACTTCAGGTTGCACTGAGACATGAGGAGGCATTGGGATACCAAAAACTTGTGGGGATTGGAAGGGAGGCCTTTCAAGCCTAGGTTGGACCACTCCTTGCCCAATCCAATCAAAAAATTCAGCTTGAAATAGTTGGCCCAACTCTTGCGAGTCTGCATCAAAGTTTATAGAGAATATTGGCCTTCTAGGGCCCCTATTCCAATTTTCCCTTCCTCAATTAGCCGGGCCATGGCTACCTCTGCTAAAAAATCTCATTCCTATATGCATAATTGATTAGCAAATAGTTTCTTTAACAACCATACAGGACAACTCTTTTAAATATGAAATAAAATTTGGCTCAGCAACATATCAAACTCATGCAATCCAATCCATAAAAATTGTTCAATAGTTGTCAATTAGTAGGGGATGAACAAGGGTTCTGGGATATGTGAGGGGTTGTATTGAGTGAAAAATGTTCAAATGAGGGGGGAAAAGATCATGATTACTACTCATAGGCATCAAACAATCAATTGTATCGTAAACCAAAGAATACATCACTGTAATTCATCCTTGTAATCCCTTAATTGTCATAATTCAGAACTTATCTTAACTATAATGAAATTTTAGGAACAGGGAGTGGATAGTGAATATGGGAAGGTGAAAGGAATTGTAATGAGAGAAAAGTGAAATAATGGTAGGGAAAAAGAGTGAATATTGTTCGAAAAAAACAATTAAATAATCCATAAAAACAATTGTGTATTCAATACAACTATTATGGCAACAATTAAACAATTGGTGTGGCCAATTAAACAATACTATGTGTTAAAAATTGTTCACTATCCCACATTTAATTTCCTCAAAAAAATTCAATCAACACAGAATATAATTATACTCAGAATCGTTATGACTTCACCCATATTATTTAAAAAAAAAAAATATCTTTCTTTTCAATTCCTTCCCTTTTATATTTAAAACAAAATCCAATGAACACACAGTCATACTGCTTCAACTCTGTTCAACATCAAAACATTAATTATTGCCCATAAATGAATTCCTCATATCAAACACACACACAAGTCTTTCCTGAGTCGAGCAGACTCTTTTTAAACATGTGCGATTTCATTCCTTGACAAATTTAACAAATAAATCCGCAATGGAACCATATTACCAAAACCCCGTGCTCATCTCTAATGGTGCAATAAAACAAAATGATGCACGATGTCTATAAATTATACAAAGTAGAAAGCTAGGCCACAGTTATCAATACTTCAAATTGTGATAATCTTGATTGGGAAATTTAAACACACAACAACAACAACCATCACTTCAATTTATACCACGTTGTAGGAAACACAAAGGCCAATGCATAATGCAAGGAAGGAATCTATGTGTCTGTACATTTACGCTTACTTCCAATTAACCAATTGAACCATGTTGAGTTATTGATCCAACTGTCATAACAAAAGGAGGAAGTGACTATGTTCCCATCAACATTTCCAATTACAATTCTCCAATCAAACAAATCAAACAGAGATGAGCCAACAATCAAAGCTGGTGTCAATATTACTCAAACAAAATTATGATAGTCAGCAAATGCCCGACAAGGTGTGACTGGTTTAGTTTACCAAAATCAAGATCTATAATTAATGAATCAAAATAATCAAGGGTTCGCTCGGTGGAACTAAACACGGGGAGACTGGAGGTTGAACTTATCGACAGTAGGTGAGAGACCCTCAAGACAAGGATGGTGGAACCACTAGTATTATAACCCTTAGCTTGTATGATAGGGTGACAGTTCGACCCCATATAGGAGAAACCATGAAGTAGAGGATCAGAGGTTTCTTATTGGCCAGTAACCAACACCAAGAACACATAGGGGCATAACCTTTCTTGGTTTTCCTCAAAAGTCGAATAATGATGATAGAAATGCAAATCCGAGGTACTACCAATCAACCCTAAAGCAATATTCTTGGCATGATAGCCACCATAACCAACTGTGCATATACCAATAACATAAAATGATCCCACAACCAGGTGGAAAATGATATGCAGTGACCAAAAGGTAGTTCAAATCATACACAACAACCCCATAAGACAAAATACAATCGGGTGTGGTTACAATGACTGTGAGGAGACGACCAGCAAGGCCAAACAGAATGAAACCCTCCAACAAAAACCCATAAATACAAGAGAGATCCATCATGGCTTTCACCACACAGAACAGCCAATGATATCGTTATTTCAACCATCAATTTTTCCATTTGCAACAAATAACACACACAGTCATTCCAAAGAAAACACCATTTGTTTACACAATTTCCAGCCTCAAGAAAAACACATACCAATACATTACCGAGCCAACATTAATTTCATATGCAGAGAAAATTCATGGATGGGCGAAAAAAACATACATGTAACCAAATGGCCTTAAAAATGCGAGCTTGGTCGAGCAGTTCATGCACAATAATAAGTGGAAAAATTAAACACTAATAACACATGCAAATAACTAAGTCTCAACACTTGGTCATTTTTCCACTTCTTACATGTGTTATTATTTACAATAATAAGCAACATGTATTCTCATTAATAAAATTTTCTATAATATGCATGTTCTAACAATAATTATTACTTGCACATTTCTTACGGAATTAGAATTACAGAAAGAGACTTTAGTTCCTATATGAGGATTGGAGTTATGGAAGATGTTCAAGGATATTAAATCCATGAGGAAAATTTCATAGGTCTACATATCATCACGGGGAATGCTAAGACAGAGTCAAATGGAAGAAGAGATAGGAAAGAGCATGTCACTATGAGAAGTCTACATAGGGAAGTGTAGATTTATAGGGTTGATAATGAAAGGATTATAAAGGATCAAGAAGAGATACTTTAGAGCTTAAATATGTTGCATAAGCAATTTAACAAGGATTATGGCACCAAGCAAGAAGTTAGTTCCAGATAAGTATCAACATCAAGATCCCGTAGCAAAAGGGATGATCATGGAAATGATAGGAATTCAAGAAGTATGAGCAAGAACTATCATTCTCCAAGTAATTGCACTAGGAGAACTCATGCAAGCTCGAGGCCAGGGAGCAGCCCAAGTGTGTCTCATGTTAGGAGGAAAACAATAAGGCCTAGGGTAGACATATTTCAAGGTGAAATTAGGAAAATCAAGCCACCTACTTTCAATGGTGAGCACAAAAAAGAAGAAGAGGCAGAGGCCTGGCTGTTGGAAATGAAGAAATATTTCCAGTTGCATGACTACCCATCCTGGGTAGAAGCTAGGATTTCCACCTACCACTTGCAAGGAAAGGAATCCATGTGGTGGAATCAACTTAAGCAAGCCAAAAAACTCAATGAGAAAAGGATCTCATGGAGGTAGTTCAAAGGATATTTCCAATAGAAATATTTGTTCGAGCATTACTATGAGAGAAAGATGAAAGAGTTCTTTGAACTCAAGTTGGGAACCATGACAATGGAGGAATATCAGAAGCGGTTCCTTTAATTGTTGAAGTATGTTGACTTTATCAAGGATAAGAAGGTTAAAATACAAAGGTTTCTAAGTGGGTTACACTCCTTCTATAGTGACAAGATTTAATATGATAACCCCATGACCTTGGAAGAAACCATAAGGAGAGGAAGGCACCTTTATGAGCAAATCAAAGGAAAGCCAATTTTCCAAAAGGCTTGGAATGACAAGTTGAAAGGGAAAAGGACCAAAGGAAGAAAGGTTTTAAGCCACCCTTTTTCATAAATAAATATAAATCAAATAAGCAAGGCCAGACAGCCCAAAATGATCAAAAGAATGCATATTCATTTGTAAAAAGTTCAAGGCAACAACATGTTCAATGTTGGGGATGTGAGGGGAATCACTTATATAAGGAATACCCTCATAAAGGAGAAATAGTGAGGACTTTCCACAACATTCAGGAGGTTGAAACAATGGAATACATGGGAGGAAGTATTCCAAGTATTTATGCATCCTTGGACAACAAGTAGGCAGAATATCATTCCCCCATGATCGAAGTTGAAGGTAAGATTGATAACCAGCTCATAGAAATTTTAATTGATTATGGAGTTATCCATAGTTACATAAATGCTAACATTGTTGAAATATTGCACTTGCAAAGAAGTAAGAATAATAAATATTAGTTAGTTCAGTTAGCCACGAGGGCTAAGAGGAAGATCAATGAGTTGGTTAAGGATTGCCAAATAGACATGAATGGACTCAACACGAAGGTATGTGTAAACATCATACCATTGGGTTCATATGACTGTCTAATTGGCATGGATTGGTTGGAAAAACATCACGTTGTCCTAGATTGTTACAACAAGACCATTGTATGTCTCGATGAGGAAGGCCAACAAGGAAAGATTCAAGGCATTCCAAGAGTTGTAGTTGTTAGAGAAATTTTAGCTATGCAGTTGAAGAAGATCTTTAGGAAGGGATGTCAAATGTTTGCAGCCCATATGTTGGAGGCAGACAAGGATAAAGTGGCAAGCATTGAAGACCATCCGGTATTGATGGATTTTGAAGATGTTTTTAGAGAAATTCTTGAATTGACACCCAAGAGAGACATTGATTTCTCTATTGATTTAGTGCCAGGAGTTTCCCCGATGTCCAAGACACCATACAGAATGGGTACACCAAAATTGAAGAAGTTACACATGTAGCTTGAAGAGTTGTTAAAAAAGGGGTATATACGCCCAAGTGTGTCACCTTGGGGAACCTCGGTTCTTTTTGTAAAGAAGAATGATGGAACCTATTAGCACAGGGGAAGACCAGGGGTTCAACTCTAGAAGAAAACCAACAAGCCCTAACTATTGGCCCTTTCAGCAACACCTGTGAAGTAGATGTAGTCTCACCCGAAGTAGAAATAAGGGGTTGTAGGACATAGGTATCTACAACCTGAGGAAATGAAAAGTGGATCCAGGACAACAACACACAACAATCTAGTTATTATTTATCTCACTTAAGCCTACTTTGCAAGTTATATCTCAGATCTTACACAACAATAAAATAACAGTATAATAGATGGCAAATAACACAACATCAATCACACATAACAACATGATATACATGGTTCACCCTCTCCCTAGGGCTACATCCACAGAACTGTGTTTCTTGATATATTATATGAAAACATACAGTTCTATATGTGCACTTAGCTTACATATCTCTCTCTCTTTCTCTCATCCCTCCCTGTGCACCTAGTTGTAGGGTTGATCTTTGCACCCAACTAAAGATCTTACAATACAGTCTCAACATTGTTCTCCACAATCGATTCTCAGCAATGAACAACAAAATCTATAGTATCAACAACCCAACCTATAACGAACCCTCCTAGGTATTCTAAACATTTATTTATACATTACATAACAAAGTCTAGGTGTCAAAACCCTATATCCAAAAACCTAGGTGACAAAACCCTAAGTCAACTTGACCCATTCTTTAAGGGCTTCGCCAGCCTGTCTTTCCTTCTTTTCCATGAGGTGCTCCAAAGAACTCGTTGATGTCTTCTTCCACTTTTTGATTTTTCCACAATCCATTTTCCTTACTGCTTTATCTTCCTCGATCTTCTCTTCCAACGGCTAGCTTTTCCTTATTTTTCTCCTTCTTTTTTTCTTCTTTTCCCACTTCGACCCTTCCTCGGTTTATCTGTCTTCCACATAGTTTGTACTTCACTCTGCTTACTTAATATTTGCTTCCTTCCATAATATTAAGCCCTAATATTTGCTTATTACCCCTTAATTGGGGCATATTATATTAGTAATGTTATTTTATTTATGTCGGCTTTAGGCCATTAGTTGTAATTATACCTCCTAGTCTCCTATATATACCAAGGAGACATTTTCATTTTGAATCATCTTGTACTTGAACATTTAAGTCGGGTAAAAGGAGGTTTCCCCCTAGAAGAGGATCATTATCTAAAATTATATCTTTTTCAAGGCATTGAGTACTTTTCCTGAGGTTTTTCTATTCTATATTGATGTTTGGTTCTTAACATATGGTATCAGAGCTCAAGGTATTGGGGTTTCGCTGCTACATCTAAGACACCGTGGAATTTTCGCTATAACTTTTTTTCTACAATTTTTCAGAAGGAATGGCTTGGAGGATATTTAGTAGACATATCAAGGTACGTTGGACTCAAAATTAAGCTCCTGGGGCCTTATACTTTTAGAGATACATCCTGTACAAGATAGGGTTCTGGAATCATCCTGAAATGAGTCATTGCGGAATTTTTGCTATAAAAAAATTTATGTAATGTTTCAGACCCTAAAATCCAAAGGCCATTTACAAAAATTAGTAAGGTATCTTTGGTAAAAGGTTCAGATTTTGGGTCATCTTAAATTTGTATATGAAACTTGTGTAAGATAGGGTATCTGACTAGTCCTATTGACTAGTCTCAAGAAGGTGTTCCAGGTAAAACAATTATAAATTCTTGCTAGAGTATCCAAATTGAGTGGGACTGGTTTCATTGGCTCGTGGACAGTCTATAGTATTTTGGGTGCAAGTTTTAGAATTTGATATCAATTATTTTGTGCGGGGCATGCTATACAAGTGAGATCTCCTGGAAAGGCCAAAATTTGGCAAGTTGTGAGGAAGTTACCGTAAATTCCACTTGGCATATTCAATTTTGATCAGACCTATGGCATTGCAGAGAAGAAATATCAGAGAACTATCTAAAAGAAAGTTTCATACCTAGAAGGGCCAAAACTTGGGAGATAGAATAGAATAAATAGTGTCTAGCAGAACCTCCTCAAAATCAAGATTCAAAAGTGATACTTGGCCAACATGCCACCAAAAAAGGGACCTTCTACACCAAATAAGCCTCCAAAAAATCGTAATTGGACTCTTGATGAAGGTGAAGAAATGCGTAGGGACATAAATGAACTACAAAAGAAGATGGATTCAATGGAATCTAGGTTGATGGATTCAATAGAAGCTAAGTTGGATACTAAGATGGATGGCTTAAAAGGGGAGATCATGGAAGTATTGAAAAATTTCGTAACAGAGAAGACACCCGAAAGTGAAAATGCATCCTATGAAATTCATGATGAGGACACAAGGAAGGTGAATCAAGAATGGAGAAACTCCAACTTTGGTTTGAAGACCAACCACATTCCTAAGATTGATATGAGGAAGTTTGAGGGCAAGGACCCAATCACATGGATACTTCAGATGGAGCAATTCTTTGATCTCCATAATGTGCCACATACACAAAAGGTACAAATTACTTCTTTATATTTAGAACATAATCAATTTTTTTGGTATCGATGGCTTTGTTCTCACAAATCACTCGTCACTTGGACAATTTTCATGGAAGAAATGATAGCACACTATGAGGATACAAGGAGCAATACCTTCTTTAGCCAATTGATAAGTCTCAAGCAAAAGGGTTCAGTTACCAAGCACATTGAGAACTTCCAAAGATTGAATATAAAGGTAACCGATATTCCAGATGAGCACTTGATTGATGTATTCATAGGAACTTTAAAGGATAACATTCAACATGAGGTTCACCTTT
>ML784595.1:423418-439499 GCA_009831015.1 Picea engelmannii
AACCTTCTTTCCATTCTCCATTAAGGGTATTCAACTAGGAAGCTCCTCCTTCTGTGGCATAGGCAAATTCAAATGGTCCTAGAAAATGTGTCCTAAACTTCCCTGGATGCTTCATGAACTTGTTGTCATATAATAATACCAAATCTCCCTGCTTAAATGCTTTTCTCATGATGTGTCTTTCATGATAAGCCTTTTCTCTTTATTTATGTACCTACTGATGGAATCTTGCAATAAACATGTCTTCTTCTAGTTCCAGTAACTGGGCAAGCCTGTCTTGAACAGTGCCTATTTCATCCATACCTGTAATGTTGTGATTCTTAAACTAGGAACCAAGTATTCCATAGGTACCATTGCTTCCAAGACATATGCCAACTTAAATGGGGTCTATGTTGTTAACTTCTTGCTTAAATCCCAATCATCTTTGTTAACACTACAAATATTAGTCAGTGTTGTCTCCAATATCTTATTGAAGGCTTCGACTATACCATTCTCATGTGGGTGGTATGGGGTACTCTTCTGATGGTGAACTTTAAATTCCTGAGTCAAGGCTTCAATAGTTTTTTTGATGAAGTGTGTGCCTTTATCACTCATGAGTATCTTCGGGCATCCGAACCTTGTTATGATATCCTCAAAAATGAACTGTGCAGTCTTAGCTGCACTACAATCCTTAACTTCTCTTGCTTCTACCCATCTGGTCAAATACTCTGTCACAGTGATAATATATCTAGCTCATGTGCACCTTCCTGGTGGGTTAATAGGTCCCACAAAGTCAATGGCCCATTTCTTGAATACTTGTAATTTTAATTGTGGTGCTAAAGGCATCTCATCTCTTCGAGAAGGATTTCCTACTCTTTCACATAAATCGCAGGCTCTGTAGTATTCCTTAGCATCCTTATGTAAAGTAGGCCACCAAAGGCCAGCTCTGAGAATCTTCTGCATTGTTTCTTTCTGTGCATAATGTCCTCTTGCAATGTCTTCATGCACTTCTTCCAGAATTAATGGTATTTGTGCCTCCATAACACATCTCCTAAAGATCTCATCGAGTCCCATTTTATACAACTATCTAGATATAAGTTGAAATTCGTTTGCACAGACTACCAGTTGTTTCTTCTGAATGACTATGTTTTCGTGAGGTTCCATTCATGTGGACAGGAATTGAATTATCTTGACGAAGTGATCATCGACTTTCTTGATGGCCAGCAACTGTGCATATGGAAGTGTATCCTCCAGACTAGTAGGTTCCTCTCTATGTTTCAACCTCGATAAGTAATCAGGTCCTTTATTCATTCTTCCTAGATTAACCACAATCTCAAAGTCATATTCTTGGAATAGCAGTAGACATCTGCATATTCTTCCCCCCAACACTGTCTTGTTGACTAAGTATTTCAATGCAGAGTGATCAGTGAACATCTTAAAATGTCCTCCCAACAAATAGTGTCTAAATTTCTGCAGTGCATAAACCATAGCCAAGCCTTCTCTTCCAGTCATAGTGTAGTTCCTCTTAGTTGTAGAAAGCTTCCTGCTAGTAAAGGATATAAGGTGGTCAATGTCTCCTGAACCCGGCTATGCTAAAACTACTCCTAATGAAATGGACTAGGCATCAAGATGAACATTGAACTCCTTACTCCAATCTGGGAAAACCAAGATTGGTGCAGTGGCCATTTTCTACTTTAGTGTGTCGAAGCTATGCTATCATTATTTTTTCCATTGGAACTTGTTATCTTTGTTTAATAGCTTCTCCATAGGTGTTGTTATATGTGCATAACCCTTAATGAACTTCCTGTAGTATCCAATGTTCCCTAATGCAGTGCACAACTGTCTGACCAAAGTAGGGGGAGGTAGATCAACAATGATGGCAATCTTGGAAGGATATACCAACAATCCATACTTACACACAATATGCCCTAGTATCACTCCAAAGGGTGAAAAGAAAATACATTTTTTTAAATTCAGGGCAATCTGACATTGCCTACATTTATCTAACATCAATCTTAAACATTCAATATGGTATTTCAGTAAGCTAAAGACAGTCCAATAATCAAAATAAGCTTCTAGGAACTTGTGTAAGAAGTCCTTAAATGCTTCTACCACCACCCTAGAAAAGAAGGATGGTGCATTCTTCAAGCCAAAAGGCATCACAGTGTACTTAAATGAACCCCATTATGTTGCAAATGTGGTCTTATGTCAATCTTCCTTAGCAATTCTGATCTAATGATAACCTAAAAATCCATCTGTAAATGAGTAGAACCCTTGTCCTCCTACATTATCTATAACTTCATCAGTAAAGGGTGTAGGGAAGGGGTCATGTAGGCATGCATCATTCAGTTTCCTCAAATCTACACAAATTCTTATTTCTCCTGTCTTCTTATCTTGGACCACCATAGGGCTATTCCATTCAGATTCTTCAACAGACTCTATGATTCATAATTCCAGCATTATGTCCAATTCAATCCTAAATTTCTACTTATATTTGGGATTCAATCTATAAGGTCTCTGCTTGATAGGTCTTGCATCATATGGTATTAAGGGGATGTTCATTTATCCCATGGGTCGTTTAAGTCCCTTCATGTTTATGAACTTGGTTGGAAACAAGTCTTCATATTCATGTAATAGCTCTGTGATCTTGCTGATAGTAGCATCATCCCAATAGTCTCCCACATTTCCTAGTTTAGGTGTTATATTTGTTCCAATATTAACTTTCTTGATTTTAATGGGTTGTCCAACAAAGGGTAATTCAATCCCAGGCCCTTCTGTGTCTCTATGACCTTAAGTTTCTGCAATTTTTACATCTCTAGGGTCATCATCCTCATCAACATTAATATTGTATCAATCTTGTAATTGTTGAAGAGGTGCAGTCCATTCATCTCCTTCTTGGGTAAAAGGGAGGTTAGGTGCTTCCTCAAAGACCTTCTTTCTCATAGTTTGTAAATCCTGGTCTATTGTAGGGTACTAACTTTCAAATAAAAAGGTAGTTATAAATTTCTAATTCATTCCATACCAGTCTTGTAACACACCCACAACGGGGCATAAAAATTCTGTTATCCTTGAGAGAACAATACCCTCATTAAGGGGTCTATATTTCATTATTCTCTTCTAGGGATTTCAAGCCGTGGCCTCCATGCTCTGAATTGAGCTTAGAACTGGAAAATATCCTCTTCTAATTCCTTTGGGTTCTTCCATTCCCCTTATACTTGCATATGATCGTGATTTGTAACCAAACGCAAAAACAATAGGTGCTAAGACAACCACCGCAAGAATTCCCTCGAAATGGAAATTCTCTGAAGTTCACAATATGACGTTGCATGTCCTTGGGGATTTTGATAGTCCTGATACACTTTGGGACTTCGGCATTCGAAAGTTTCAAACATTCCTATGGATTTTTCCTCCAAAGTACATTGTACCCGAAGTTACAGATCGAGTGCCACGTGTCCCTTCACAATCAATGGTTGTGATCAACTTCAGGACTTCGGCCTTCAAAAATCTCGACTCTCAACTTCTCCACACTCACTTGCTCCTGGAGAGTTTCACCTAGATTCCACAATCTATTGATGCATGTCCTCTCACAGATCAATGACCCCCAGCTACTTCAGCTATTCGGGCTTTGGGAGTTTCAAACTCCTACGCACTCGTTCCTCCCAGAGTGCTTTCACCTGGATACAACAAATTTCCACCACGTGTCCCCCTAGATCTAATGGTCCAGGTTCTCTTCGGCTCTTCGGAATTCAGGAGTTTCAAATCCTGCACACTTGTTCCTCTGCAGAGTGATTTCACCCAAATAGAATGGATTTCTACCTCGCGTCCCTCTAGATCTCATGGTCTAGGTTCACTTCGGGACTTCGGCATTCAGGTGATCCGAATGCTCCAACAATCCGTCTTCCTAGAGTACATTCTTCTGTAGTCAAATATCGTGTGCCACGCATCCTTCCATATCAATGGTCATGCTTTACATTGGTATTTCAGTGTTTGGGAGTTTCTACCTTTCCACACTTACTTTCTCTCGAAAGGCTTTCACCCAGAGTTAATGATATGTCGACGTGTGTCTCCCACGAATCGATGGCTGCAGATCACTTCGGGGCTTCACGCTTCATGATTTTCAAAGTACTCACCAACATAAACCTCTGGAGTGAAATCCTCCCAGAGTGTCAGATATCCGGACATGCATCCCCTACTATCAATGGTCAGGATGAACTCCGACACTTTGGCCTTCGGGAGTTCTTGCCTCTGGCCACAAGCTTTCCTACGAAGTGAATTTTCTCCGAAGTGGTAGATATTCTGACACATTTCCTCAGAGATCGATGGCTCGAGTGAACTCTGACCTCCAGGCCTTCGATATTTCTTAGTTCACACAATCCATTTTCCTACGGAGAACTAAACCTTCGAAGCGAAGGATCTAGAGCCACATGTCTCCTGGTGCCAACGGCTAGAATGGACTTCGGCACTTCAAGACTTCAGGAGTTTTACTCACTCCTTGACTAAAGTCTCCTAGAGTTGGTCAGCGTTGGGTTGACTACCTCATAGATATGACAGTCGGGATGGCTCCCGGGCATCCTCAAATCTAAGGCCCAGCTTCACTTCGGGACTTCAAGGATTTTACCTCCCTTATGATGAACTTGCTCAATTCTCTGAACTCATGAAGTCCAAAGGACTCAAGGGGTTAAATCCCACACTCCTTCATGTATCCAATGGTCACAACAGACCTTGGCTCTTCCCGAATAGATCGTGTTCATTCGTCTTCCAAACAAAGGAACCTTCCCTTTCGATACTTCAATCTCGCTATTCTTCCTGAGCTTTGTTAGCTCTGAAAGGCTTAAGAGTTGTGCGCTCTTTCTCTTGAAATTAACACTTGGAATAATTATTTCATGCACCCCTTACTCTCATTCCTCAACTCTAGAACTTAAATGGTTCTCAATCTCTTCCTACCTCACAGAGAGCCTGTGCATACATGCACTATCTCTCATGAGTTTTAACAAACTCCTTCCTCCAAAGGACTCAGAATGACTAGGAGTGTCGACATGCATAAGTGAAACTGTGCCCAAGGTCAATGAACTCATAGTTCGTGACTCTATCTTAAGATGCCATAGGGCGCAAGCATTTAAGAGTAAAAATCATGTCAAATCCATATAATTTCCTACTTTCCTAATTACACAATCAAGCAGACACAAAAATGGATCCAACATAAATCATTAAGCAAACATATCCATCCCTGCAACATTCATAGGATATCCAACTTTAATTCACAGTACTACTTAAATACACAAGATATGTGATTACTTATCTATTACAGGTGGTATCCAACTAATTGACTATGGGTGTTCATCCTTCCACCCAACCATAGGCTCAGAGGCATTCATTCTTAGCACTCTGGCCACCCCCGTACCAAGCCATGATATCACCAGGGAACTCTCGTTGTTTCTCAAGGATTATTTCTTTGTTTCAACTTCTGCTCGGGTTCTGTTCTATGCAAACTTTCAGAGACTTCTTTCCCTATCATGGCTTTGGTGAGGTTTATCATATTCTCACTCAGCATCAAGCTCGTGGCCTTCTTTTCATCATCCGCTGGAGAGTTTTGTGTGTTCTCCTCTCTGTATCTATCTATCTATTTCCTTGTCTCTATTTTATGTATATCATTTCCCAGGATGGTTCTCGACCTATCATGTTCCTTTTGTCAGAAGGGAACTCGGGTCAGCTTGGTCTTCCATACCCAGTGGTACGTCGGGCTGACATTCTACAGCTAGACCATGCTTCCATTCGTGGGAGTGGTTGATAATTCAACCACTGGTCCTTTCTTCATTAACTGATTTCTCTCCTTAGGATCCGAAGGAGGTTTATTATCCTCTTCAAAGGGAAATTTGGGGTTATTTGATATAATGAACCCTCTCTTATAGTTTTCAAATTCTTTCCTCTAGTGATATCATGGCCAATACTTTCAAGGCTTCATCCCCATAGTCAGTTATTGGCAACTCAAAAAATAATACATTTACATTGTTCCCATGCAACAACATGGTAACCCTAATTAATGATTAATTACAAGTTGGGAGGAACAGGGGTGTTACAATCCCCTCCACCTTAAAAGAAAACATTGTCCTCCGTGTTCTTTCTCAGTAACACCTGTCATGCTTTTCTCATTTAGCCACTTCAGAATTCTTGACCTTCTTTCTCGGTCAGGTCCTTTTTCAGACCCTTAATCTTTGTCACATGCTTTCAATAATTCTTGGACAACAAGCACATTAATCATAGTCTCATGCGAAAACATTTTACTATAGCATAAAATTTCTACGAAAATTTCATAATCTAGCACAATAATTATCTACGCAGTTCATGGATTTGTATCCACAGGGTTGTCTTGTTATCCAGGCTCATTGTTTTTTCTTGCCATACCCATTGGGTGCATGATCCCCATCAATAGTTTACAAGAACTATGAAGGTTTCATCTTCCTTGCGGTCACTCACCCTCCAGGCCCAGGCCTAGGCTCAGGCATCCCCTTCCCTGCTATACAGTCCCTCGAGTGATCCATCTTGCCTTGCAAAGGTTTTCTCGCACAGAAAAAATTCCAAAGACTCTATCGAGTCTTATAGTCGAGGCATCCCTAAGACTTGCTCTGCCGAGGCATCCCTACATCTTGTGTTACCTCGACACAATATATTCTAGGCGATCATGGCTTACAACGGGGTTCGCATGGCTCAACAATAGCCATTTTTCATGCCTTTACAGCTTGACAGCATTCTGGCTTAGCAAATGTTAGGGACGAAGATTACTCTCCTTCTCCTGGCAAAGAAATAGTTAGGGACGAAGGTTACTCTCCTTCTCCCAGCTCAATCATAGATGGGGATGAAGGTTACTCTCCTTCTCTCGAGTCAGCCTCTATTTCATGCGATCAGATTATACTCTTTCTCACAGTTCTCCCTCGAACCTGAGAGCTCAGTTTCTCTTCTCTACACTCTTCCTAGATCTTTCCCTTTCACTTGTATCATAGGTATACAGAAATTCATGAGACATCATAAATTTTAAATTCAAAAATTTTCTTGTAAATCTCTCATCCGCAAATTTCCAAATTCCACATTCTGTTCTCATATTTGTTTCACATAGGAACCAGATTCATAATTATGGGACTTTCCTTCCCATAGCATTTTGGCTTAGCAGGCAATTGGTCTTCCTTATGGCTTACAACACTACATCAACTTCAATCAGCCAAACAAATTGTTAGTTTCTCATAATCATACATGTTTATTGCATCTTTATAACGTCATCCCAAACAATTTTAGAATTGTGCATACTAACAATCAAATTCACTTCCTCAAAACGGAAATACCATTCCTTGAAGTTTGTCTCAGTAGGCAATTGTTCTTCCTTATGGGCTTACAATACTACCATATCAAAGACTCATTTCCCCCTGCAGTTTCAACATTCCTCAACCAAACAAATTGTTAGTTTCCATGCACATTATCTTTTCAAAATCAGGCATACTAATAGTCCTAGTCATTTTCATCTATTCAAGGATACCAAGCAAAAAGGATACATCATCCCTTACCTATGCATCATTTTATCCTACCAACTTTTTCAAAATGTAATTCAGATATCATTTGATTTTAATGAATGCGCCAACATTCGTGGCCACATTCATACCCAATGCACCCTTGCATTGATTTTAAGTTCCCCATACTTTACAACAAGTACTTTACCATGGTGTGTTAGAGTTTAGCCAAGATTTTCTCCATATGGTTTATTTATTCTCATTCATTGTTGCAGCAGGACTATGCTTGTGGCTACAGGATGATCATGATCCCAAATTAGTACATATGACACTACAAATTTCACATGAATGCCTTTAATCATTCCTCCTTCATTAATAACCACGGTGTCAACACTCATGGCCACCCAAATTTGGCTTTCTCTAACACATATACAATGTAAGTAGAAATGTTGGAAGGTCCTCCTTCCTCAATGGGAAATACATTGTTTTTCCTTTATGTAAACATGCATTTCCTCAATGCATTCCATGCAACGTGCTAACTATGAGCACTTTTATTCCCATATAACTAGTCCCTGTGACCACAGTCTAACGTAGAGTGCTAAACTCTACCTTCCTTAACTGGCCTAGATGAACTTTGTTTTCTCTTCATGCGATCGAGAGCTATGACCTTAGCTCTATTATTTTCAGGCACTATCCTTTCAGCTCCTATGTCTGGGTGTTATGATCTTGGCTAAACTCTGTGTCTACAATTTGATGGTGAAGAACTATCTTTCCCCGGATCCAACGAAGGCAAGGGATTGTGGAGCCTCAAATAGCTCGCGGTTTAATTCTCCTTCCTACCTCCGCAATGAATACGGGTCGTTTGATCTATGATCGGATCCCAAAATCAAAACAACGCTATATTGAATTTAGATTATAGGTATAGGTCTCGACGTTAACCCGTGTGCATATGCAATCTCCACAATGATCGCGGGCCGTCGATCATATCCCATGATCGATTTTAACCACATGATTTCCAAATAATAATGCCAACATAGAAATGTTTGACCGATAATTTAGATTGATAACATGATTTGTCAAATCTAGCCACCAAACTAAATCACAGTACGAGTTTACGGGGCGTTAACGCGTGGGTTCCTTGCCGGTCCACCCACCGATCATTCACATATCAACAGTTCATAGTGATTGCGGAATCCCCAATGTGCTCTCTCTTTATCAGAGAGTTCAATATCCGAAATCTGAAAAATGCTTGCTCAACTCTTTTAATCATGGTCATTGACCATCCACCTCGACAATATCAATGGTGTAGGTTGATTGCGGGTCGTGAACTAGCACACCCATTAATTTTTCCTTCACACCCTATAATGAATACAGTTCGCTCGATCTACGATTAGACCTCAAACTCAAAACAAGACTGTATTGATATTAGATTATGGGCACAGGCTCTGTCATTAACCCACATTCCCATTCGATCTCCACAATGAAAATATGGCTCATCGATCTTATCGAACGACTGTCATTTGATCCGTTAACTCCAGTGGGTCTTGAAGTGAATTGGACGAATGAGATTGGTTTCCTTCCAATGAACGGCTCGCGTTCATCTCCTCTGTCAGGCTCTCGACTAACTTGATTTGATCAGGGTTTTCTTCCTTAATCATACTCTACTTGGGTATCTAAGGCATACATCTACCTTCCAAAATTTTGTGCATAACATTCAATTCCATGAAACATCTTCAAAATTTCCTAGTGTATCTTTATGCACTTCATCACATTACCCTCAAAGGTTTTCATGAATGTAATACAAACAATTCTCAATTGTTTCTAAAGTAATACAATCATCATCATTATGGTGTCCAATGATTTATTTTTATTAGTAAATCAACTTTTTCATTCCAAAGGAAACATAACACATACCAAGAAAGGAGTTAGGGGATCTCCCCTTTTTCGCACTCCTTCGACACAACCTAGGGATTTCAACCCAACTGAGTTATTTCTAAGGCCTTACTTCCTTTTCTTGGTGTGGCTTCAACCAAGCCTATTCAATCAAACATATTTATTTATCCCTTCTCGTTTCCCAGTTGTACTTGTTCTCACAGCTGCTCATCTAAGACATACAACCTTGTAATCCTTTCAGACTTTTTAGGGTGGACAAGTGTTCCTCCTTTTTTCTCTTCTTGGATTTTTGCAATTTATTCCAGGTTGGGATTTCCCTACTCTTTTCCTTAAGAATCTTTGGTTAGGCCTCACTCTAAACTTTTTGGATACAACAGCATGTTTTAATAGCAAGATTTTTGTTCATAGTGGGTCATGAACCTGTGCATCATACACATTATCATTCGGATATCATAGTGGTTAAAATTCAATTGTTAGTCTTCCACCTACACATTTGTTTTCTTAAATGTAAACCAGGATTCTTATATAGGCATGCTTTGCAACCCATTTCCCAACCTTCAACAATCATTAGGGTTGTGAATCTATTCTTCTGACAGATCCCTTATACAATTTCTTCACATGGAACTCCTTCAACACGCGACTTACTCATTGCATATCCATCACTATCTGTGATGGCCTCAACCTTGAATTAGCTTCGGCTCATTACTAAGCATTCTTTAAGGAACCTAGACATGCATTTCTGACATGCATCCGGATTATGTATCCACACATATTCTATTTTTTGTTAACTTACATCCATGATGTACTTAGCCATATTCATAATCATAAGCTTGTGTGTAGCTTCCATAGGTATATTTCATAGCCTACATACATATCTACTTTAAAATCAGTCAACTCGTGAGTGTTTACAATCATTCTCATGTGATCCTCAAAAGCATAATCATTTGCCTCTTATATTGACAACAGAGCATCCTTGCTCGTTTACTCTTTCATCTATTTGCACTAGTTTTTCCTAGGAAGATGGAGTACATTCCCCTTAAGCTATCATTCAAAATTGAACTTTCATGACTCTTCATAATGGAGTCAACCATGCATCCATGGTATTCATTCAATCTTGGCAAGTGCTATGCTTGCCTCACATTTCACTCATCAGGGAAACCATATTGAGCCTTTAGTATACTTATACTCTTACATCATACATGTGCATCACTTTCACATTTAATATCATCCATACCTAACTTGTATTAATATCAGGATTCATATTAAGACGATTTTCAATGCATTAAATCCATGCACTCAAGCATACACACACAACTAAGTATTCATCGTACTAGCTTAGTTTTATCATTAGTGTTCTTTAGTTAGAGATTACAGTCACTTACACGACTAATCTCACAGTTATAACTCATACTGATGTTGCCTTCTCTTTATGGAAATAACCAACCAGGGTCACTTTCCCTTTTATACTATAACAGAGGGCAAGAAAACCTTCTTGCCTTAACTTATATAGGACTTTACCTATCTCACCTTTCCTCTGGTCATGAGGAGTTATATACTTTGAGTTTAATATAAATAAGTAATTATACTGCCAAGGATCCTACCTGATCCTATCAGATTCCTTTAAGACCACAAATCTATTAACCATTATATAATCAACCATCATCGGTGCCTAAGGTTCCAACTGCCCATGCTTAGAGGCAGTGTTACGAACACCAGTTCATCCGTCCTTCAGGCTTTAGCTACCCTTGATAGAACCCTTCCACCTTCATCTATCCACATTCAAATCTTATTATTAATGTTAAATAGAATATCCCTACTCCAGTAAGAGTATTTATCACTTTGACAAAGGGTTAAAGAAATTCTTTTGTTGTAGTTATCACTTTGACATTTCCTCAGAGATCGATGGCTCAGGTGAACTTCGACCTCCAGGCCTTCAAGATCTCTCTCTTCACACAATTCTTTTTCCTCCAGAGAAATAAACCTTCGAAGTGAAGCATCTGGAGCCACGTGTCTCCTGGTGCCAACAGCTAGGATGGACTTTGCCACTTTGAGACATCAGGAGTTTGACTCACTCCTCAACTAAAGTCTCCCAGAGTTGGTCAGCATTGGGATGACTACCTCATAGATCTGACAGTCACAATGGATTATGGGCATCCTCAAACCTAAGGCCCAGATTCACTTCAGGACTTTGGGGATTTTACATCCCTTACGATGAACTTACTCAATTCGCCAAACTCATGAAGTCCGAAGGACTCAAGGGGTTAACTCCCGCACTCCTTCCTGTATCCAATGGTCACAACGGACCTTGGCTCTTCCCGAACAAATCTCGTTCATTCATATTCCAAACAAAGGAACCTTCCCTTTTGATACTTCAATCTCGCTATTCTTCCTGGGATTTGTTAGCTCTGAAAGGCTTAAGAGCTTTGCGCTCGTTCTCTTGAAATTGACGCTTGGAATAATTCTTTCATGCACCCCTTACGTCCATTCCTCAAATCTAGAACTTAAGTGGTTCTCATTCTCTTCCTTCCTCGTAGAGATCCTATGCATACATGCACTATCTCTCATGAGCTTTAACAAACACCTTCCTCCAAGGGACTTAGAACGACTAGGAGTGTCGACATGCATAAGTGAAACTGTGCCCAAGTTCGATGAACTCACAGTTCATGGCTCTATCTTAAGCCACCATAGGGCGCAAGAATTTAAGAATACAAATCATGTCAAATCCATATAACTTCTTACTTGCCTAATTACACAATCAAGCAGACACAAAAAGGGATCCGGCATAAATCATTAAGCAAACATATCCATCCCTGCAACATTCATAGGATATCCAACTTTAATTCACAGTACTACTTAAATACAGAAGATATGTGATTACTTATCTATTACAGGTGTATCCAACTAACTGACTGTGGTTTTTCATCCTTCCACACAACCATAGGCTCAGAGTCATTCATTTTTAGCACTATGGCCACCCCCGTTCCAAGCCATGATATCACCAGGGAACTCTCATTGTTTCTCAAGGATTCTTTCTCTGTTTCAGCTTCTGCATGGGTTATGTTCTCTGCAAACTTTCAAAGACTTCTTTCTTTGTTAGGGACTTGGTGAGGTTTATCATATTCTCACTCAGCATCAAGCTTGCGGCCTTCTTTTCATCATCTACTGGAGAGTTCTGTGCATTCTCCTCTCTGTATCTATCTATCTATTTCCTTGTCTCTATTTTTTGTGTATCTTTTCTCAGGATGGTTCTCGACCTATCCTGTTCCTTCTGTCAGAAGGGAACTCAGGTCAGCTTGTTCTTCCATACCCAGTGGTACTTCAAACTGACATTCTGCAACTAGACCATGCTTCCATTCATGGGAGTGGTTGATAATTCAACCACTGGTCCTTTCTTCATTAACTGAATTCTCTCCTTGGGATCCGAAGGAGGTTTATTATCCTCATCAAAGGGAAATTTGGGGTTAGTTGATATAATGAAACCTCTCTTATAGTTTTCACATTCTTTCCTCTAGTGATATCATGGCCATTACTTTCAAGGCTTCATCCCCACAGTCAGTTATTGGCAACTCAAAAAATAATACATTTACATTGTTCACATGCCACAGCATGGTAACCCTAATTAATGATTAATTACAAGTTGGGAGGAACAGGGGTGTTACAATCCTCTCCCCCTTAAAAGGAAACATCGTCCTTGGTGTTCTTTCTCAATAACACCTGTCATGCTTTTCTCATTCAGCCACTTCAGAATTCTTGACCTTCTTTCTTGGTCAGGTCCTTTTTCAAACCCTTAATCTTCGTCACCTGCTTTCAATAATTATTAGACAAAAAGCACATTAATCATAGTCTCATGTGAAAACATTTTACTGTTGCATAAAATTTCTAGGAAAATTTCATAATATAGCACAATAATTATCTGTGCAGTTTGTTGATCAGGGGATCAAATTTTGCTCAAAAATTCAAAGTGCTCATAATCGCTTCAAACCAGACAAGAGCATAGGCCTCGTCGTTGCGAACCCAACGCAAATCATTTCGTCTCAAATGGACGTCGGGAGCGTGAGATATTGCAATCTGTTCGGAATGTCAAACAGGCAAAAAAGGGGATGCTGACTGTACAGTCCATACAGTGCGTACAGGCTGACGTGGCAGGGCCGTACATTCATGTGATGATGTGGCAGTGTTTTGTTGGTAGTTGAGGATGAATGGTAGTCTGACACGTGGCATCGTTTGGACAAAGTGATTAGGTGCCACGTGGCCTAGTCATGAGCTGCCACGTGGCACCCCGGTATTGGCATTTAGTTTTTTGTTTAAAACTTGTATGGGGTCCGTGGGAGTCGAACCCCGGACCTCCCTTTGGTGGAGTGAGGGCTACCAATAGCCCACACATTTTTTCTTGTTTAATATATGTAATGCAATGTATTTCAAAACAATTTATGTAACGGTCGGCGGGGGTCTAGGCTAGGGCTTAGCCCCAGCCCCCGGTCACACTTGCACTTCATATGACTCTAGTCTCCATTAAATGGCATGCAGGGTTTGAAATGTATAGCCCATGGTTATAACATATGCCATACGACCATGCCCTCCATGGAATGGGCGTGCGGAATTTTATGTTTGCAATGTGTAAATCCTGTGGTTTTATGGTGATGCATGTGACCACAAACGAAACGCGGAGGGGGAAGTTGGTACGGTTGGCATGGTTTCAACCATTTGGCCCTTTTTGCCATAGCGCGCGGTCATATGACCTTCACGTGCCCAGGTTTTAGGCGGTTAGGGGCTGGCACGCCCATAAACGTCCTACAGTTCGCACTATTGGTGTGGTTGCACCCAGTGTTGGGTTTTCATGCTTTAAATTGCATGTGTGCCAGGTTCATGTTACAAGGGTGTGTTTTGTAGATGCAGAGACAGCAAGCTTGAAGGGGGGACTTCCAGGAGGCCTAACTTCTTCGTTTTTCGACCGATTGAGGTGCCGAAAAATCCCAGCTAGGGGTTTTTGGATGCTCTAAAGCCATTGGAGCAATCTATTGGTCAGTTTGAGCATTTTAAGGCATGTTTTTGAGCACTTTGAGCAATTAATAATAGTGATCCATTGGAAGCTGGACCAGGAGATGTAGCCCAAAAGAGGGGTGAACTCCTTTATCAATTGTTGTGTTTATGTGCTTATGTTCATTGATTATGCTGCTGTATATTTGTATTTTTCATGATTAATCCTTTAATTAATGTGTTGCAAAGTTGATCCATTTTCTTTTAACACATAAAATTTACTTGCAAATATTTTCAAGATTTCAAGTCTTCTTCATTTTTTAGATCAAGTTGGTATCAGAGCATTGGTTTTTGAATACTTGATTGTTTGCAAGTGTTTTGTTTCTGATTCTTAAAAGGTTGAAACTCACAAGAGGAGAAGGTCAACTTGTGGACCCAAGTTCTCATCCGACAAGGAGGAAGCATATACCATCACCGCAAGTTTCAAGGAGGCATTCACTAAGTATGCCTCATGAAGAAAGTCATGAATGTGTTCCTGCAGAAGATGAAGATCTCAGAAAGGATGTCATGGAGATGAGAGAGATGATGAAGATCTTGATGTAAAGGAACATATTGTCGCAAGGTGAAGGCTCCAACCCTTCAAGGCATAAGGGAAGCAGTGGTGACAAAACTCCAAACGGAAATGGAGGGAATGGTGCTTCTCCACCACCCTCTCCTCCATCTTCTCCATCTTCTTCTTCTTCTTCTACCAGTTCAAGACCTCTTCCGAATTCTCCAAAGGGATATGGTTAAACTCCTTCGCAAATTCCTTCATTAAAGCTTGATATAAAATTTGAATTGCCAATATACAATGGAGAAGTTAATGCTGAGAAGTTAGATAATTGGATACATCAAATTGAGGTATATTGTAGAATACAAAAAATTCAAGATGATGAAACCAAAATTCATCTTGCTTCGTTAAGATTGGATAGTGCAACACTTATTTGGTGGGAATCCAAGACTCGGGAGGATATGAAAAAGCATGGTAAAATTTTGATTTCTTGGAATGATTTCATTATTGCAATTAAAAAAAAAAATTATCCATTTTCATATAAGCAAAAGGAAACTATGGAATGGAAAAATTTTAGACAAGCTAAAGGACAGAGTGTGCAAAGATTTACTCAAGAGTTTAGGAGAAGAGCTTTGGTTTTGGGAGTAGATTTGTCTTCTCAGGAAACTTTGCTAAAATATATTGGAGCTTTACATAGTTATTTGAGACATACTATACTCATGTTTAATCCTTCGAATCTAGATGAAGCTTGTGTACAGGCTACTCATTTGGAAGCAAGAGGAAGGAACGACACTCATGAGGGTAATAGGAAGACGGTCAGCCATGGAGACAAGGGAAAGAAGAAGTTCAAGGGAAATGGCAGAAAGAATGTCGTTGTTAAGAAAGAGGGAGAAAAATTCACATGTAAACATTGTTCAAAAGATGGCCACGATGAAGACCATTGTTGGAAACTTCATCCTGAAAGAAGACCCAAAAAGTTTGGCAACAACAACAAAGGGAAGTCAAAGACTGATGCAACTGTTCAACACGATTTAGGTTCGGATTCGGGTGATGAAACGAAGATCACAGCCATGGGTTATCAAGGTAATGTTTCTATTGCAAGCACTAGTTCTTCAAGTAACAATAATGTCAATGTAACTCAACAAGAGAAAGCGAGAATTGAACTTTTTCACATAAGGGTTGTTTCAAA
>ML784595.1:439867-455454 GCA_009831015.1 Picea engelmannii
ATTTCGTTGATGAGGTAGAGCTTGATGTTATTCCATTGGATATCTGTGGTATTGTGTTGGGAAGCCCATATTTGTACGATAGGAAAGCTATTTTTCATCGTCATGAGAATAAGTATCATTTGTTTAAAGATGGGGTTGAGTACTTTGTTAGAGCCCACACAAAGAAGATGAATTTATCACTTATAAATGTGGGACAAATGAAGAGATTAGTTAATGCTAGTAAGAATTTTGTTCTCTTAATGATCAAACCTAAAGATGATGTTGAAAACGAAGCATTTCAAGGTTGTGATACAAAGTTAAAATCCGATCTATTTGAAGTTGTTAATCAGTATGATGAAATGTTTAAAGAACCTAAGGGATTACCTCCGAAAAGAGGAGTCCAACATGAAATTCAATTGCAACAAGATTGTCCTCTTCCAAACATTGGTATGTATAGAAAGTCAGTTATGGAAAATGTTGAGATTAAAAAACAAATTCAGGAGTTTCTCGACAAAGGGGTTATTGTACCAAGTTCATTGCCATGTGGATCTCCAATTGTGTTAGTTCCAAAGAAAGATGGTACCTGGCGTATGTGTGTTGATTTCAGGGCTTTGAACAAAATTACAGTTAAGAATCGTTATCCTCTTTCATTTGGTTTTCTTCAATAGTTTCATTTGGTCATCAGGTATAAGAAGGGCATTTTTAACAAAGTTGTTGATATGCTTTCAAGGTCTATTATTAGTGCTTCAGTTATTCTTAAGCATAGTCCTATAATGCATGAAAGTTATATGGAGCAATATGCTTTAGATACTAACTTTAAAGAAGTGTATGAAACTTTGTGCCACTCTAACCATGTTGAAGAATTGGATTATCATGGGCATAATAATCTCTTGTATCATCTTGGAAAGTTGTGTATTCCATAGGGGGAAAGAATCAACATCATAAGGGAAGCACATTTTTCTCTTATTGTTGCTCATTTTGGTGTAGGCAAGACAGTGGCTAATTTGCAAAGATACTACTACTAGCCTAAAATGAATGAAAGTGTTTCGAGATATGTTCGAGGATGTTTGTTGTGTGCCACAAGTAAACCTAGCAATCGAAAGTTGGGTTTGTATACTCCACCTCCAGTTCCTTCTCGACCTTGGGAAAGTATTTCCATGGATTTTGTAGGTGGTTTACCTATGTCGAGACAAAGTCATGATTATCTTTATGTTGTGGTTGATTGATTTAGAAAAATGTGTATTTTGATGCCTTGTACTAAGCAGGTTACAGTAGAACAAACGACACAGATGTTCTTTCAAAATGTTTGGGTGCATTTTCGATTGCCTAAGTCCATTATTTATTATCGGGATTCTCGATTTGTTGGAAGTTTTTGGTCGAATTTATGGGCACTCATGGACACCAAACTTAAAAAGAGCACAGCTTTTCATCCGCAAGCAGATGGTCAGACAGAGGTGGTAAATCGAACAATGGTGCATCTTCTTCGTGCTTATTGCAGCAAGCATCCTAAACTTTGGGATGAGCATTTACACTACATTTAGCATGCGTACAATTGAGCTAAGCACTCTTCGACTCAAACGTCGCCATTTGAAGCATGTTTTGGCTATTTTACCAAGTCTCCTTTAGATTTTATATTTGGGAAAGATATTGCTGTCGATGGTCAATATGACATTGATAGGGCAGAAAAGTTCATTGAACAAATTCAGTCGATACATCAAGTGGTGCAAGAGCAGTTGGAAAAGAGTCAGGCCAAGTACAAGATGAGACATGACAAGCATCGTGTTGATCATAGTTTCCAAGTTGGAGATGAATTTTGGCTTTACATCAGCAAGAAGAGGCTTAAAGGAGAAGGTAAAAAGTTGAAACCGATTCGATATGGTCCTTTCAAGATTATCGACAAGATTGGTAACAATGCTTTTCGTTTAGATTTGCCTCCTTATATGCAAATGTATGCAGTTGTTAATGTTGAGAATTTGAAATTGTATGAGCCTACATTGATTGATGATCAAGGAGAGCATGTTTATATTCCTTCCATAGATGATTTTTCCCTAGAGTATCTTACAGAACTGCATGAAGACACCATCCTTGACAGGAGAATGCGAACTTCAAAACGAGGAAATGTGGAGTATCTTCGAGTTGGTCTTAAAGGGACAAATCCAAGCAAAGCTAAGTGGATTGAGGATGGAAGGGTGAGGGAACTATACCATCATCTTCACATAGACTGAAAAATAGTCTTTTGGAGGTCCAAAAGCTTCCCAATGGGGAGGTGTGATCAGGGGATCAAATTTTGCTCAAAACTTCAAAGTCCTCGGAATCGCTTCAAACCAGATGAGAGTGTAGACCTCATCGTTGTGAACCCAACGCAACTTGTTTCATCTCAAACGGACGTCGAGAGTGAGAGATATTGCAATCTTTTCGGAATGTCAAACAGGCAAAAAAGGGGACGCTGATTGTACAGTCCGTACAGTTCGTACAGGCTGATGTGGCAGGACCGTACATCCATGTGATGATGTGATAGTGTTTGGCTGGTAGCTAAGGATGAATGGTAGTCTGACATGTGGCATCGTTTGGACAAAGTGATTGGGTGCCACGTGGCCCAGTCATGGGCTGCCACGTGGCACCCCAGTATTGGCATTTAGTTTGTTGTTTAAAACTTGTACGGGGTCCATGGGGGTCGAACCCCGGACCTCCCTTTGGCTCCGCATGTTGGTGGAGTGTGGGCTACCACTATCCCACACATATTGCTTGTTTAATATATGTAATGAAATGTATTTCAAAACATCTTATGTAACGGTCGGTGGGGGTCCGGGCTGGGGCTTAGCCCCAGCCCCCGGTCACACTTGCACTACATATGACTCTACTCTTCGTTAAATGGAGCATGGGGTTTGAAATGTATAGCCCATGGTTATAACATATGCCATACGACCATGCCCTCCGTGGAATGGGCACGCGGAATTTTATGTTTGCAATGTGTAAAGCCCACGGTTTTATGGTGATGCATGTGACTACAACCGGAGCGCGGAGGGGGGATTTGGTACGGTTGGCACAGTTTCAATCGTTTGGCCCTTTTTTCCATAGCGCGCGGTCATATGACCTTCACGTGCCCAGGTGTTAGGCGGTTAGGGGCTGGCGCACCCATAACCGTCCTACAGTTCGCACTGTTGGCGCGGTTGCACCCGGTGCTGGGTTTTCACGCTTTAAATTGTGTGTGTGCCAGGTTCATGTTACAAGGGTGCGTATTGTAGATGCAGAGACAACAAGCTTGAAGGGGGGACTTCCAGGAGGCCTAACTTCTTCATTTTTTGATCGATTGAGGTGCCAAAAAAGCCCAGCTAGGGGTTTTTGGACGCTCTGAAGCCATTGGAGTAGTCTATTGGTCATTTTGAGCATTGTAAGGCATGTTTTTGAGTACTTTGAGAAATTAATAATAATGATCCATTGGAAGCTAGACTAGGAGATGTAGCCCAAGAGAGGGGTGAACTCCTTTATCAATTATTGTGTTTATGTGCTTATGTTCATTGATTATGCTACTGTCTATTTGTATTTTGCATGAGTAATCCTTTAATTAATGTGTTGCAAAGTTGATCCATTTTCTTTTAACACATAAAATTTACTTGCAAATATTTTCAAGATTTCAAGTCTTCTTCATTTCTTAGATCATTTGTGGATTTGTATCCATAGGGTTGTCTTGTTATCCAGGCTCATTGTTTTTCCTTGACGTACCCATTGGGTGCATGATCCTCATCAATAGTTTACAATAACTATGAAGGTTTCATATTCCTTGTGGTCACTCACCCTCCAAGCCCATGCCCAGGCTCAAGCATCCCCTTCTCTGTTATAGAGTCCCTCGAGTGATCCATCTTGCCTTGCCAAGATTTTCTCACACAGGAAGAGCTACCCATCATGTGCATGATCCCAATCAATAGTTTACAAGAACTATTAAGGTCTCCTCTTGCTTGCGGTCACTCACCCTCTAGGCCCAGGCTTAGGCATCCCCTTCTCTAATATAAAGTCCCTCGAGTGATCCATCTTGCCTTGCCAAGGTTTTCTCGCACAGAAAAAAGTCCAAAGACTCTATTGAATCTTACAGTCGAGGTGTCCCTGAGAGTTTCTCCGTCGAGGCATCCCTCCAGCTTGTGTTACCTCAACACAATATATTCTAGGAGATCATGGCTTACCACAGGGTTCACATGGCTCATCAGTATCCATTTTGCATGCCTTTACAGCTTGACATCCTTTCGGCTCAGCTAAAGTTAGGGACAAAGGTTACTCTCCTTCTCCTGGAAAAGAAATAGTTAGGGACAAAGGTTACTCTCCTTCTTCCAACTCAATCATAGATGGGGATGAAGGTTACTCTCCTTCTCCCGAGTCAGCCTCTATTTCATGCGATCAGATTATACTCTTTCTAACAATTCTCCCTCGAACCTGAGAGCTCAGTTTCTCATCTTGGCACTCTCCCCAGATATTTCCCTTTCACCTATATCACAGGCATACAAAAATTCATGACATCATAAATTTTAAATTCAAAAATTTTCTTGTAAATCTCTCTTCCGCAGATTTCCAAATTACACATTCTATTCTCATATTTGTTTCACACAAGAACTAGATCCATAATTATGGGACTTTCCTTCCCATAGTGGTTTGGCTTAGCAGGCAATTGGTCTTCCTTATGGATTACAACGCTGCCATATTCAAGACTCCTTTTCTTCCTACACTTCAACTTCAATCAGCCAAACAAATTGTTAGTTTCTCATACTCATAAATTTTTATTGCATCTTTATAACGTCATCACAAATAATTTCAGAATTGTGCATACTAACAATCAAATTCACTTCCTCAAAAAGGAAATACCATTTCTTGCATTTTGGCTCAGTAGGCAATTGGTCTTCCTTATGGGCTTACAATACTGCCATATCGAAGACTCATTTCCTCCTACAATTTCAACATTCCTCAACCAAACAAATTGTTAGTTTCCATGCACATTATCTTTTCAAAATCAGACATACTAACAATCCAAATCATTTTCATATATTCAAGGATACCAAGAAAAAAGGATATATCATACCTTACCTATGCATCATTACATCCTACAAACTTTTTCAAAATGTAATTCAGATATCATTTGATTTTAATGAATGCACCAACATTCGTGGCCACATTCATACCCAATGCACCCTTGCATTGATTTTAAGTTCCACATACTTTACGACAAGTACTTTACCATGGCGTGTTAGAGTTTAGCCAAGATTTTCTCCATATGGTTTATTTATTCTCATTCATTGTTGCAGCGGGACTATGCTTGTGGCTACAGGATGATCATGAACACAAATCAGTACATATGACACTACAAGTTTTGCATGAATTCCTTTAAGCATTCCTCCTTCATTAATAACCAGGGTGTCAACACTCATGGCCACCCAAATTTGGTTTTCTCTAACACCTATACAATGTAAGTAGAAATGTTGGAAGGTCCTCCTTCCTCAATGGGAAATCCATTGTTTGTCCTTTATGTAAACATGCATTTCCACAATGCATTCCATGCAATGTGCTAACTCTGAGCACCTTTATTCCCATAGAACTAGTCCCCATGACCACAGTCTAAAGTAGAGTGCTAAACTCTACCTTCCTTAACTAGCCTGGATGAACTCTGTTTTCTCTTCATGCGATCAAGAGCTATGACCTTAGCTCTATTCTTTTCAAGCGCTATCCTTTCAGCTCTTGTGTCTAGGTGTTATGATCTTGGCTAAACTCCTTGTCTGCAATTCAATAGTGAAGATCTGTCTTTCCTCGGATCCAACGACGGCAAGGGATTTTCGAGCCTCAACTATCTCACGGTTTAATTCTCCTTCCAACCTCTGCAATGAATATGGGTCGTCCGATCTATGATCAGATCCCAAACTCAAAACAACGCTATATTGAATTTAGATTACAGGTACAGGTCTCGATGTTAACCCATGTGCTTATGCAATCTATGAAATGATCGCGGGTTGTCGATCATAGCCCTTGATCAATTTTAACCACATGATTTCCAAATAATAATGCCAACATAGAAATGTTTCACCGATAATTTAGATTGATAACTTGATTTGTCAAATCTAGCCATCGAACCCAATCGCAGTACGAGTTTATGGGGCATTAACGTGTGGGTTCCTTGCAGGTCCACCCACCGATCATTCACATATCAATGGTTCATAGTGATTGCAGAATCCCCAATGTTCTCTCTCTTTATTGGAGAGTTCAATATCTGAAATATGAAAAGTGTTTGCTCAACTCTTTTAATCATGGTCGTTGACCATCCACCTCGACAATATCAACGGTGTAGGTTGATTGTGGGTCGTGAACTGGCACACCCATTAATTCTACCTTTGCACCCCACAATGAATATGGGTCATCTGATCTACGATCGGACCTCAAACTCAAAACAAAACTGTATTGATATTAGATTATGGTCACAGGCTCTGTCATTAACCCGCGTTCCCATTCAATCTTCGCAATGAATATGGGTCATCAATCTTATCGAACGAATGGCATTTGATATGTTAACTCCAGTGGGTATTGAAGTGAATTTGATGAATGAGATTGGTTTCCTTCCGATGAACGACTCGTGTTCATCTCCTCTGTCAGGGTCTTGATTAACTTGATTCGATCAAGGTTTTCTTCCTGAATCTTACTCTACTTGGGTATCTGAGGCATACATCTGCCTTCCAAAATTTCATGCATAACATTCAATTCCATGAAACATCTTCAAAATTTCCTAGTGTATATTTATGCACTTCATCACATTACCCTAAAAGGTTTTCATGAATGTAATACAGACAGTTCTCAATTGTTTCTATAGTAATACAATCATCATCACTATGGTGTCTAAACATTTACTTTTATTAGTAAATTATCTTTTTCATTCTAAAGGAAACATAACACATAGCAAGAAAGGAGTTAGGGGATCTACCCTTTTTCCCACTCCTTCCACACATCCTGGGGATTTCAACCCAACTGATTTATTTTTAAGGCCTTACTTCCTTCGCTTGGCATGGCTTCAACCAAGCCCATTCAATCAAACATATTTATTTATCCCTTTTCTTTTCCTAGTTGTACTTGTTCTCACAGCTACTCATCTAAGACCTACAACCTTGTAATCCATTCAGAGCTTTTAGGGTGGACAAGTGTTCCTCTTTTTTCCTCTTCTTGGATTTTTTCAATTTATTCTAGGTTGGGATCTCCCTTCTCTGTTCCTTGAGAATCCTTGGTTAGGCCTCACTCTAACCTTTTTGGATACAACAACATGTTTTAATAGAAGGATTTTTTTTCATAGTGGGTCATGAACCTATGCATCCTACACATTATCATTTGGTTCTCAGAGTGGTTAAAATTCAGTTGTTAGTCTTCCACCTACACATTTGTTTTTTTAAATGTAATCCAGGATTCTTATATAGGCATGTTTTGCAGCCCATTTCCCAACCTTCAGCAATCATTAGGGTTGTGAATCTATTCTTCTGATAGAGCCCTTACACAGTTTCTTCATAGGGAACTCCTTCAACACACAACTTACTCATTGCATATCCATCACTATCTATGATGGCCTCAACCTTGAATTAGCTTCAGCTCGTTACTAAGCATTCTTTAAGGAACATAGACTTGCATTTCTGACATGCATCCCGATTATGTATCCACACATATTCTAGTTTTTGTTAACTTACATCCATGATGTATTTATCCATATTCATAATCATAAGCTTGTGTGTAGCTACCATAGGTATATTTCATAGCCTACATACATATCTACTTTAAAATCAGTCAACTCATGATTGTTTACAATCATTCTCATGTGATCCTCAAAGGAATAATCATTTGCCTCTTATATTGACAACAGAGCATCCTTGCTCATTTACTCTTTCGTCTATTTTCACTAGCTTTTCCTGGGAAGATGGAGCACATTCCCCTTAAGCTATCATTAAAAATTGAACTTTCATGACTCTTCATAATGGAGTCAACCATGCATCCATGGCATTCAGTCAATCTTGGCAAGTCCTATGCTTGCCTCACATTTCACTCATCAGGGCAACCATATTGGGACTTTAGTATACTTATACTCTTACATCATACATGTGAATCACTTGCACATTTAATATCATCCATACCTAAATGGTATTAATATCAGGCTTCATATCAAGAATCTTCTCAATGCATTAAATCCATGCACTCAAGCAAACACACACAACTAAGTATTCATCATACTAGCTTAGTTTTATCATTAGTGTTCTTTAGTTAGAGATTACAGTCACTTACATGACTAATCTCACAGTTGTAACTCATACTGACGTTGCCTTCTCTTCATGGAAATAACCAACCATGGTCACTTTCCCTTTTATACTATAACAGCTGGCAAGAAAACCTTCTTGCCTTGACTTCTATAGGACTTTACCCGTCTCACCTTTCCTCTGGTCATGAGGAGTTATATACTTCGAGTTTAATATAAAGAAGTAATTATATTGCCAAGGATCCTATAAGATTCCTTTAAGACCACAAAGTTATTAACCATTATATAATCAACCATCATCAGTGCCTAAGGTTCCAACTTCCCATGCTTAGAGGCAGTGTTACAAACACCAGGTCATCCATCCTGCAGGCTTCAGCTACCCTTGACAGAACCCTGCCACCTTCATGTATCCACATTCAAATCTTATTATTAATGTTAATTATCATATCCCTACTCTGGTAAGATTAGTTATCACTTTGACAAAGGGTGAAAGAAATTCTTCTCTTGAAGTTCAACAAGAATTCCCAAAATCACAAGTTCAATCTGCAGTCCTTCTCCTCAAGGAGTAAATGCAGATAACAATACCTCTTTATGCGACTCGTGCATGATCCCAAGCAGGAAAATTATTATAACCATGCTCTAATACCAATTTGTAACACACCCACGATGGGGCATAAAACTTTTTTTCTCCTTGAGAGAACAATACCCTCATTAAGGGGTCTTTATTTCATTCTTCTCTTCCAGGGATTTCCAATTGTGGCCTCCATACTCTGAACTGAGCTCAGAACTAGAAAATATCCTCTTCTAAGTCCTTTGGGTTCTTCCATTCCCCTTATACTTGCATATGATCGTGAACTGTGACCAGACACCAAAAAAAGAGGCGCTAAGACAACCATCACACGAATTCCCCCGAAATGGCAATTCTCTGAAGTTCACAATCCGACGTTGAGTGTCCTTGGGGATTACGATGGTCCATATTCACTTCGAGACTTTGGCATTTGGAAGTTTCAAACATTCCTACACCCTTTCCTTGAAAGTATGTTGTAGTTGGAGTTACATATCGAGCGCCACATGTCCCTTCGCAATCAACGGTTGTGATCCACTTCGAGACTCCAGCCTTCAGGAATCTCAACTCTCAACTTCTCCATGCTCACTTGCTCCTGGAGCGTTTCACTCGAAGTCCACGATCTATTGACATGTGTCCTCCCACAGATCAATGTCCCCCAACTACTTCGGCTATTTGAGATTCGACAGTTTCAAACTCCTACGTACTTGTTCCTCCCAGAGTGCTTTCACCCAGATACAATGGATTTCTGCCATGTGCCCCCCTGGATCTGATGGTCCAGGTTCTCTTCGAATCTTCAGGATTTGGGAGTTTCAACTTTTGTGCACTCATTCCTCTCTGGAGTGATTTCACCCAAATACAATGGATTTCTACCATGTGTCCCTCCAGATCTGATGGTCCAGGTTCACTTCGGGACTTCAGCATTCAGGTGATCTGAACGCTCCAATAATCTATCCTCATGGAGTACATTCTTCCAGATTTAAAGATCATGCACCACGTGTCCTTCTTGATCAACGGTCATAGTTTACTTTGAGATCTCAACATTCGGGAGTTTCTACCTTTCCACACTCACTTTCTCCCAAAAGGCTTTCACCCAGAGTTAATGATCTATCGATGTGTGTCTCCCACAAATCGACGGCTACAGATCACTTCGGGGATTTGCGCTTGGGGAGCTTCCAATTACTCACCAACGCAAAACTCTGGAGTGAAATCCTCCCTGATTTTTAGATCTTCGGACACGCATCCCCTAATATCAATAGTCAGGATGAACTACAACACTTCGGCCTTTGGGAGTTCTCGCCTCTTGCCACAAGCTTTCCTACAGAGTGACTTTTCTTCAAAGTGTCAGATATTCTAACACCTTTCCTCACAAATCGAAGCTTCGGGTGAACTCCAACATCCGGGCCTTTGGGATTTCTCTCTTCACACAATCCATTTTCCTCCAGAGCACTAAACCTTTGATGCGAAGGATCTGGTGCCACGTGTCTCCTAGTGCCAATGGCTAGGATGGACTTCGGCACTTTGGGACTTCAGGAGTTGACTCACTCCTTGACTGAAATCTCCTGGAGTTGGTCAGCGTCGAGCTAACTACCTCATATATCTAACAGTTGGGATGGCTCCTAGGCATCCTCAAATATAAGACCCAAATTAACTTTGGGACTTCAGGACTTTGGGGATTTTACCTCCCTTACGACGAACTTGCTCAATTCACCAAACTTTTGAAGTTTGAAGGACTCAAGGGGTTAACTCATGCGCTCCTTCCCATATCCAATGGTCACAACAGACTTTGTCTCTTCCCGAACAGATCTAGTTCATTCATCTTCCAAACAAAGGAACCTTCCCTTTCGATACTTCAATATCGTTATTCTTCCTTAGATTTCTTAGCTCTGAAAGGCTTAAGAGATTTGCGCTCTTTCTATTGAACTTAATGCTTGGAAGAATTATTTTTCGCACCCGTTACGCTCATTAATCAAATCTAGAACTTAAGTGGTTCTTGGTCTCTGCCTACCTCGTAGAGATCCTGTGCATACGTGCATTATCTCTCCTGAGATTTAACAGACTCCTTCCTCCAAGGGACTCAGAACGAATAGGAGTGTCTACATGCATACGTGAAACTGTACCCAAGGTCAACGAACTGACAGTTCGTGCCTCTATCTTAATCCACCACATGATGAAAAAATTTACGAGTACAAATCATGTCAAATCGATATAATTTCTTACTTTCCTGATTACACAATCAAAAAGACACAAAAAGGGATATAGTATAAATCATTAAGCAAACATATCCATCCCTACAACATTCATAGGATGTCCAACTTTAATTCACAGTACCACTTAAATACACAAGATATGTGATTACTTATCTATTGCAAGTGGTAGCCAACTAACTGGTTGTGGGTGTTCATTCTTCCACCCAACCATAGACTCAGAGGCATTCATTCTTAGCACTCTAGCCACCCCTATGCCAAACCATGATATCACCAGGGAACTCTCTCAGTTTCTCAATGATTCTTTCTTTGTTTCAGCTTCTGCTCAGGTTCTATTCTCTACAAACTTTCAGAGATTTCTTTCTCTGTCATGGCCTTGGCGAGGTTTATCAGATTCTCACTTGGCATCAAGCTCACGGCCTTTTGTTCATCATTCATTGGAGAGTTCTGCACATTCTCCTCTCTATCTCTATCTATCTATTTCCTTGTCTCTATTTTCTGTATATATTTTCCCAAGATGGTTCTCGACCCATCTTGTTCCTTCTGTCAAAAGGGAACTTGGGTCAGCTTGGCCTGCCATACCTAGTGGTACTTCAGGCTGACATTTTGTAGCTAGACCATGCTTCCATTCATGGGAGTGGTTGATAATTCAACCACTGGTCCTTTCTTCGTTAACTGATTTCTCTCCTTGGGATCCAAAGGAGGTTTATTATCCTCATCAAAGGTAAATTTGGGGTTATTTGATATAATGAACCCTCTCTTATAGTTTTCACATTCTTTCCTCTAGTGATATCATGGCCAGTACTTTCAAGGCTTCACCCCCATAGTAAGTTATTGGCAACTCAAACAATAATACATTTACATTGTTCCCATGCCACAACATGGTAACCCTAATTAATGATTAATTACAAGTTGGGGGAAATAGGGGTGTTACAAGTCTGCAGTGATGAGGTGTAGTTCTGCATGTAGATACCAGTTGATAGGCGTAGTATCCAAGGTGTTAATGAACTTATGCACCCACTATTCTTTAGGAATGTTTCCCTAGGCCTCCGCACAACTTTGCATGTGGTCCTTATGACAACTCTGGTCTGTGTAACGAACTTCACATCCTTCATCTTGTTCTAAGAAGCGTACTATCAATAAGGTGTGAAACTGAGTCCACTCTGTGATGTTCCCCTTATGTTCTCCCACCATCTATCTGTTGTGGATTTCAATCCCTCATCCAGTGCCAACACCCTTTGTTGTACTGGTACAATTTTCTCAAATTCAGCTAGAAATGTCTCTAAGTGATTCAAACCATCAAACGTTGTAATATTACTTACTTATGTGTTGATCCAATGAACTTCTCTGGTCAATTTGGCACATCGTCGTGTGGAGACTTCATACATCCTGTTCTATCAATTTTCTAATGCCTCTTTTGAATCTGATGAACATGCACTTTTACTTCGCCAGTTGATATTTTTGTCTGATGTAGGATTAATGTAATCTTGTTGTCTTGTTGTCAACTTGTAAATGTTCTCTAGCTAATATGTGTGGTCTTCTTCCCTGATAGGTTATGTGTATCTTCGACCTTCATCTGAGTTCAGAGATGCAATGACTTTAAGGCCTTTACCCTCAAAGGTCATTCTTCTCTTCTTTAGGTCAACAAAAGTCAAATTTTTGAAATCCCAATCAATTCCTAACAGCTCGGGATAAGAACAGTTGTCATCAACAATTTCAATCACTTCGAAATCTGCAAATGTCCTTATCCCATCAATGTCTACAAGAAAATTATCTAGTCTTCCAAAGGGGCTCACCCCCTATTGATTGGCCATCCTGAGCCTGATAGGAGAGTAAATCAGTCTAGGTTTTCCCATTAGTGCCCAAGTCTACTTTTCCATCACATTGACTTATGATCCCAAGTCGAAGACCACATAGTCCACATCATAGTCTCCAATCTGAGCACTAAGGTGTAGTTCCTTCTTTTTCCTTCTCCTTCTATATACCTGGTGTATTTCTTTATTCAGCAGAGGATCGACCCTTCCTATATCATATTGTCTCATCAAGTATTGGAACTCTTGTATAGCTCTTTCATCCTTAATCAAATTAATGCAAGTACATAATAATTCCATAAGCTTGATTACCTCTTTTCCTTGCCTAGCAGACTAATCAAATGTCAGTTTCATTCCACATTCCCCTACTTCTGGTTATGCCTTAAATGAATAAGCTTGTCCTTCTACAAATTCTTTCCTTGCTTCCTCAAAAGTATGTCTCTCTCTCCTTGGATCAAACAACTATGCTTTCTCTACAACTTTTATGATTCTTGGTCCTTCTACAGTCTTTCCTGGAGTCACTCTATCTTCTCCTGTAACAACACCTCCTTTAGTAATAACAGTGACTCTAGGGTCTTCACCATGAGGTTCTGCTAATACAAACTGTACTTGTTGGTTTCCTCCTCATCTCTCCTGGATTTTGGCCAACAATACTGGACAATCTTAGATGACATGATCAAACGAGTTACAATAGTTGCAAGTGGTACAAGGGTTCTGACAATGTCTTTCCAAGTGTCATGGTTGTGCGTAGTTATAACAGATGATCTGTCCTCTACCTCAACACATGCCTCCTCCTCTTCCTCTTCCTCGGAATCCACCACAAGGGTTGAATTTTCCTCTTCCTAGGGAATTGAACTACACATTATTTCCTTCTTCTTTTGTTTCTACTTGAATTATATATGTGTCCCTTGATCTTTCATGCATGAGATCATAAGCCCTACAATCCTTCTCATCATGTCACACAAACTTGTAGAATGTGCAGTAAAGATTGGTAGGTGTTTGGACATACTTTTGCATATAATAACATTCAACATGGCGATGTCTCATTCTACATACCTCACACCAGGGTACAGTAGCCTACTTCAAAGGAATAGGTTCTCCAAAGGCCAAGTATTCATGAAATAGGGGGTAGTGCTCCTTGTCATGGCCCTTTGATTTACATTTGATACAACACATATCTTCTCTTTTCTCTTTTCCTTTGTCTTTCTTCATATCTTTGACCTGTAAAGATAAACTGGTTAACTAATTTAACATCTGACTCATACCTGAGTTGGCTTCTCCTACAGGGGTTTCTTCTAGTTTCATGGCAATCTCCAATGCTTGAGCCTGCGAAGCGACCTTCTATTGCATCAGAGGGACTCTGATATGTGGCAAGAGAGAAGCAATGAACCATTCTTTATTCTGTTCGTCTAGAATCTGAAAACTCAACCGACCTGTCAGAGTCTTAAAACTCTTATCAAACTCTCAAATAGGTTCAGTGAGCTTCTTCTTGATCTCTTTCAGCTCTGTAATGCATTGTGACTTTGACTTAGGTTTCTTGAATTATGCACTCAATGAAATATTGATAGCATTTAATGGTTTAGGTTGTCCAGGTCCTGAAACAAACTTCATATACCAGTTCAAAGCGCAATCCCTCAAGGTGGTATTGAACTGGGTTCTCTTAACAACTTCGTCGGTGACTTTCTTGATACTCCATACAGCTTCTCATAAGAACCAGTGTTGAGCAGGATTTTCAAATCCATCTTCTATAAAGATTGGCAATCTCATTTCATCTTCCATAGATCTTCCTTGGCTTCTTGACTGAGTGTGTACTAAACTTCTTGTAACAGTTCTTGAATTTATCTGACTACTCTGATTACTTTGGTTACTTAATGCTTCTAAAACAACAGGAGGAATGATATTACTTACTTCAACAGTAGGCACAATGCCTGAAGTTTTTGGTTCTCCTCGACGAAGTTCTTCAAGTCTGTACTTCCTCTGTTCTTGTGGATTCTAAATGATCTTCATTTGTTAGATATGCTTCTTCTCCACTGTAGAATCCTTCATATCCGTGGTTTTTCTTAAATAGGTTCGCAAGAGGAACCTCTCTAAACAGTCTCCCACTGTGCGTGTGTCCAACCTCTATGTCACTGTCACTGTCTGAATTCTTGAACATTAGATTCACTATATCTTCAGTATATTTTTCTCATGAAATAGTATATTAATCCTCAGCTTTAAGAAGTGTAGGAAATTTCCTCTAGGTCCCTTAAAGAAGTAACTCTCTCCTTGGCTATACGATTCAACTCTGTCAATGGAAAAATCAGCAATGTGCCCTCCAATAATGCTATCAAACTAGAGATCCATAGCCCTAGACACAGTGTTATCAACTCTCTTAACCTTCATGATCAGCATTATTTTCCAAACCACAGGTGGTCTAGATCTTATCTCAAACTGGATATCTTCTAATCTGGCTAATCGCTCGTATAACTCTTTATGAATTCCTCCAAAGAAAATCTCGCATATGTCGGTGAAGATGTACCTTCCCAAGTAGTCTTATGTATTAAGGCTAGGATTCTTGTTCTGGGCTTCAGCGAAGTCCTTCTCTTGTTCCTCTATCCACTTCTAAATTTTTTTCTTCAATGGGAACCACCTTGACATTCCCTCAAAGATATCTTGGTCCTGACAATGGAACCATTTGTTGGCACAGGGGCAGACCCAGGGTTCAACTCTAGCAGTGCACCAACAAGCCCTAACTACTGGCCCTTTCGACAACACCTGTGAAGCAAATG
>ML784596.1:68319-103123 GCA_009831015.1 Picea engelmannii
TGGTGTATATGATCACATTCCTGCAAATCTTCCTTAACTTCAACAACAAGAGACTAGCATTTTCATCAAACTTTTCTTTAGTCTCACATGCCTAGTTTTGGATTAGTCAACAACCCTAACTTGAAGTAATCATAACTTTGTACTTGTAATGTATAAAGATATGAAACTTATAATCAATGTTCTTCAGTGTGTTTTATGCAATTCCTACAGGTGTCACTACTTGGAAACTCTTAGAAAAGGAGTTATAGCAAAAATGGCATACTTTGCTAAATTATGGCTTATTCTAGAGAGCGACCTTGTAGAGAGTTCCCCGCAAGGAATATTTGTTGCATTGATCTGAAACTATTACACAGAATACTGAAGATTGTACCCTAACCAACACATTTGGTTTCACTGAATTTGTATCTGTTATGAAGAAGTTATGATGTTTTTACCCGAAACACTTGTTTTTGACTAGTTTCAGGACTAGCCACAAACCCTATTTTCCACAGAGTGTAACTCCAAAAATACAATGACCCACAAGATGAATTTTTTACCAAATATACTTGGATATGTTTTCTCAATGGAATAGAAATTTCACGTTTTGAAACATTATAGAAAAAAAGTTATAGTGAAAATGGTAAGATGACCTGTAAATAACATACCTTAGAAAGCACCATCAAAAGAATTTATCCTTCCTTGCATTTCAGCCTTATTGTCTTCACCTTCCCTCATAATTTCGGCTTAGATATCCTTGGTTACCTTAGAAACCTATAGATATTCAATATTCTCAAGTGTGATTAAAATTAGAGAGCCTTGCCTCTTATTTATACTCTCCAAGTAGCTTCCTTAAAAACATCTTCTAGGTCACTTGGCCCCACTTTCCTTATTTTAGGGTTAACCCACTTCTAATTTCTCCATTAAATTTGTTATTGAAATAATTTATTTCGTATTCACTTTGAATTATAATACACTCATTACTTCACTTTATTATTTACCTTTTAAAATCTCTTAAACCACNTTGACTACTTTGACCTTTTGGGGCTTCTAGATGACATATGAGGGTCCTCCAACTTCGTAAGGCCATAACTCTCAAACCGTGAGGAGTTATGTGACGTTCCACATACCAATAGAAATGGAATGACATGTACTATCCATATAGAATATTATTATTGGAAAATATATCATAACTCATACCGTTATCCATCAAACAAACTTGGGTCCATTACCCAAATCTGGGGTCTCCAACTTCTCATGGCCACAACTCTCTAACCGTGAGGAGTTATGTGACGTTCCACATAAAAACGGAAATGGAATGAAAAGAACTATCTATCTAGGATATTTTACCTGATAAATTCATTGTTCGTCATCTCATTATTCCACAATTAATCATGGGTTCTCTTACTCCGCAAAACGTCTTCCCATGAGGGATTTCACCATAAGGGGACCACTTTGAAGTTCATCCATATTTACTTCTTATCAACCATGAAAAGACAATAATGAGTCATATTTACATAAAACAATCTTGGGTCCATTACCCAAACCTTTGTGATGCGGGGCTTTCTTCAAGGGTTGACATCAATGACAACCAACCTTAATCAACAGTCTCACTATGATAGGCCACAGGGTGGCTGTGATAAGTGAGAATGACACCCACAACATAGTCTGAAGCATCTGTCTCGATCTCAAAGAGTTGTTGTAGGTCTAGTAGTGAAATTATTGGGGTTGATCACAAGTGTTGCTTCAAATCATCGAACACTTTTTGTTGGGACCAACCCCACACAAATTTCTCCTTACCAGCACCCCTAGTTACTTGGATGAGGGCCCATGAAATATGGGAGAATCTCAACATAAACCTGAGGTACAAATTGGCAAGGCCCAAGAAGATCTGAAGATCAGTGAGTGTGGTTGGGGCTGGCCAGTCACAGATGACTTGGATCTTGGCTGGATCCACATGTACGCCATGCTGATAAATTATGTAACCCAGGTAATGGAACCCTTCCATGCTGAAGGAGCATTTTTCCAAGTTGGTGTATAGCTTGTGTCATCTTAAGGTGTGCAGAACCTACTGAATATGTTGCAAGGTTTTTTCCCACGTATTTATGTAAATGAGGATTCCATCCTGATACACCACTACAACAGTATTGGTGAATGGCTGCAGGATATCGTCCATCATCCTCATGAAAATGGATAGAGCATTTGTCAAACCAAAGGGCATGACCAACCATTCAAAAAGAACTTCCTTTGACTTGAATGCGGTCTTCCATACATCTGTATGTTCTATTGGGACCTGGTGGTAGCCAGACTTCATATCAATCTTACTGAAGTATTTGGCCCTCGTGAGTTGATCAAGGAGGTCGTCAATTAAGGGAATCGGGTACCGGTTTCTAATTGTGATTTTATTCAGGGCCCATTAATCAATGTAGAGTTGCCAGGTTCCATATTTCTTTTGTACCAACATGATTGGGCTCCCACAAGGTGATGAGATGGGACATATGTGCCCCTTGTGGAGCAGTTCTTGGATATGCCACTTGATCTCATCATTCTCTAACAAAGAGAGATGGTAGACTATCCCATTGGGCAGCGATGCGCTGAGGGTCAGATCGATGAGGTGCTTGACCTGATAGTGCAGAGGTACCCCGATAGGTGAGGAGAAGATATCTGAGTATTCTTCCATGACCTTATCCACTTGCTTCTACTTTGTGGAGAGGTTGGTTGCGGAGACCCTGGATGTGGTTGCGATCTTTCGCTCAATCTAAGAGAGAATCATGAAGAAGAAAAAATTCCCCATCTGAGAGATGAACTTCCTGCATTGCTTGGCAAAGATCAAGGAAATAGAACTAGGTGGGACTGCCTTGGGTATCCTGTACAATTTTTTGTTCAAAATAATAATAACACTGCAAGGCCTAGACTCATATACAACATGACGTTTCCATAAATATGGTTGGCCCAAAATAACATTACAAACTTTGAGAGGGGAAACATCATACAATACCTCATATTTAAAGGGCTTGATGTCATATGACATGCGACATTGTTGGTTGGCACGGATGTCGCTTCCTTGGTGGAGCCATTGATGGTGTAGGGCTGCGGGTGTGGTGTTGTCGGAAGGGCGAGTCGCTTGACAACCTATGCTAGGATGAGGTTCTTCTAGCTACCACTATCAATGATGAAGTGTAGTGGTGTACCCTTCACACACATCTATGAATGAAAAAGGTGCTCGCCTTCCTCTGGCTCGTCTGGTTCACCGGGCTAGAGATTGGTGGTAGCAATGGTAGCAATGGATTCTGCGTCAATAATTCATCTCCCCCTTTCTGGTTCTAACTCAGAGTCGGAACCTGAATCTGATTCAAAGGCTTTAACCTCATCCACCAATGACTACTTTGAGTGGCAATCAACAATGTTATGTCAGGGGCTTTTATGTAAGTCGCACCACTTCCTGGTATCTTTCTTGGTCTTTTCGGTGTCCTTATTTTCTTGTGGCCTGGACTGGTTGTCCTGAGGCTCTCTGTCTTTACTCTATATTTTTTTCTACGGGTTGGGGCCGCCCTTTCCTGGATTTTACCGTGAGGGGTTCCCAGGCCCAAATTTCCGCGTCTTTTGTTTGAGCTTCTGCTCGACTTTGACGACATATCAGTAGGTTGTGCCTAAGGATGAGATCTACAGAAACTCCATTTCATCATGGATGTATCTATGTAGACTGTCACGATACTTGAGCACTAGATGTCTCTCAGAATATTTGATACCCATCTTGGTGTGCAAGGTATGGAAGATATTTGTGAACTTGGGCACTGCTTGGTCTCTTTACTGCCGTAGTGTGGTCCATTTTGTGTATAAGTCGTCATAAATTTCAACAGGGTAGTATTGTTCCTTAATATCACCCCTAAAGGACTCCTAGGTGATCGTGACTATAAATAATGAGGATTCCTCTATTTCCTTTTGATTACATAAAGTTTCCCACCAATCTTTGACACGAGGAATGGCTTTGAGGAGCGCAAAAGTAATATTTTCTCTATTCGAGAAGTTATGGAAACAAAACTACCCTTCTAGAAGATTCAACCATTTGTCTACAACATCTGTGTCTATCTTACCTTCAAATATAGGAATATTGAATTTGATTTGTACCTTGAAGGGGGTGACACCTCCGTTTGAGGAAGATTCGTCGCATGTTGGTAGCTGCCGAAGGATTTGCGCAAAACTATCCATCATCTCGTTCCTCTGTTGTGTGAGGGATTCCTCGAGAAAATTTTTGAAGGGATCTCCTGTCCCATAATATTTCTTTTCTATCGCCATGATAGGTCACTTGGGCGTGTGAGATATTTTCTCCTCAAGAGAAACAAGCTCAAGACCCAATTCTTTGTACCCTAACCTCGTTGGGGACATGCATTAAGAACGATAAGGAGCAGACCGCTCTGATACCACTGATCCAGATTTTATGAGAAGAACAAAATGAATATAGATTATTATCAAAAGATGCTTAACACAGAATAATAGATATATAGTAAAAATGGTTTCTATTCAATAAGGAAATAAGATGAAACTATAAAATGTAGTGGAAAACAAGCTTGCTAGAATGTTGGCATCTTATCTATGAGAAGAGATGTGACAGTTGCGCTCATTCACAAGAAGATTATTACAATGAGGCTCTGAAGGCCTTTTTACAATAAACAAGAATGTGAAAAACCCTATACATCTAAAAACCTAACCCTAGGAGATGAAGCGCTAAAAGTCATGTGGGCCCCATTTGGGTAAGTTAGTACATCAACTTCTCGGGGTCGTAACTTTTGCATACGATCTTTGTTTTAGGTGCATGATATCCCGTTGGAAAGATCTATCTGAGGAATACACATGTTTCCATCAAAATTTGACTATGTCTATAGTTTGATTGTGGCGAGCCCTAAAAACGCTATTTAAGGCCTCAAAACGACCCTGTAAGTTAGGGACCCGAAAACTAGGAAAAATCTGCCAAACTAGAAAAATGTTGAAATGGGCTAGTTGGAATAGGTGGGAGGCCACTGAAATCCATCTGGATCACCCACTCCACAAGTAGAAAAAACCCTAGATATAACTCATAATACAAAACAAAACCCATTTGAGTCTAACAAGATTTAATGAGATCAAAGCATGTGCATTCAAACTGCAACATAAATAAATTGAGGGGAGGAAGGCCCACTCTATTAACAATAAGAAAAAAGTACACCAATAAGATCCATACCTATGAAGTGATATGATGGATCTAGGTCCCTTCTCTTTTCAGTTCGATCCTTTGCAAGTCTCTCTTGTGTATAATGGCTTTCAATACCTAATCAATCCTCTTCTCTTCAAACATCCATAAGAAAATTGTACCAATATAAGGAAGGATGCAAATTGGGAAAACTTCTTAATGTCAAAAAAGGAATCACAATAGACACCATCATAAGACCACTATCAAAGATCTGAAGCTCACACTATCATGCTTTTGATACACACATCATAAGTTATATCCTTCCCAGGGTTGTACATGAAGAATATGACCACTCTCATGAATAATCGTAAGATATATATATATTGGGTTCACCAATTATGATCAATATTGACAAAATCAACTTAGGAGGTTGTGTTGGTTAAGTTTTCCCTTGTCTAAGGCATGTGCATCAAATATTATCTTATGTTTTGTTCCATGTTTATAAGTTTTGAGGGAATATTCAATTTTTGTGTTCATCACCTAAACCAAGGAATTTATACCATTTCCCCAAATTTCTTAGAGAAATTACATTTTTACGTACAATATAGACCATCTAAACTTGCATGTCGAAGTTTGGATTATTTGATAAGTTGGTGCATGCAAGAGAAATTCCTATACTTTTGTGGAAAGGGATAAAGTCATGTAATAGCAAGGTTAGGTAGTGTTGATGAGGGAAAAGTTCCCTTCAATAGATAGGGGTACTCCTCGATACGAGGTCCCAATTAGACTACACATCATTTGGATTAGGATATCCATATGGATTCTGGCTCAGCTTCCATTACTGGTTTGGGGGTTGAATGAATGGTTTGAATGCAAGGGGGTATGCAAATGCAGACTAAACTATTTGCAGAAATGAAATATATTCTACCCTATCCTAGCTAAGATCAACTAAGAATAACTAATAAGCAACTTGAAATGTTAGCAATCCTTGCAATAGATTTCTTCTAGATAGTTGTTTGAGAGATACATGGCTAATAACACATGCATATAAAAGTACAACTAGATTAGTCTACGTTACACAATCACATACATAAATTGTTCATCATCTCAGAACAATTAATAAGACATAAAAACATTGCTTGCATAAAATTTCTATTCACATGAGAAAAGTCTATAAGTGAAACAAAATTCATACAACATTTATAGACAACCCAACATATTACTTGAAATAGTTTGAAGTAAACCACTATCAACAAACAAAATTTCTCTCCAAAAAATTGGCCTTGATGGATTGTCAATATTATTTCAGAAAATAGTTCCCAAACATTACAAGGTTAAAGTGCCCCTTCAAAGTGGGTCTCTTCATTTACTTACAGTTTCCTAAGTAACTTCCTGTTAAGGTTTCTTGAATTCTGCAAGAAGCAATTACATGTCTTTTCATCTTCTCCTTTCAACTATTTTGACATGTGTTATAATAAGTAAAAAATTGTGTATGGTGACAAAAAGACAAAATAGAAGGTGGTTGCGAATAATTTCAAATTTATTGTTATGTCCCTGTCATTCATTTTTTTTCTTTTAGGTAGGCTTCCCAGACTTCATGCTGCCTAGAAATGGATATGATTTTGCAGAACAATAGAAACTCTAGAGTGTCTTTGTGAGTTGTCAAATTTTGCGAGAGTGTCTTCATATCTCTTGTCAAATTGACCATGAAGGCTTGGATCACGTTCTGTGTTCTGGATAGCTTCATGAGATAATCATCCATCAGGTCTATTGTCACCCTGGTCATATCCATGGCATATGTTTTCCTCTACTTCATATTTATCTCGACCTATGAAAATATCTACTTGCCGAATTTCATATTTCCTGGCTCATTGATCTATGGGAGATGGATTTTGTGAGCTAAGATGTCTTCTGCCCCGTGGATCTGTGCGCAGATTAGTAGTGAATTCTTCAAATCCTTCTCAATCTTCTCATCAACCTATTGGAATTTGTCGAGTGAAAATTAATTAAAAAAAATTCTCCCATTATGATATATGGGGAAACTCAAACGAGGCATCTGGATTTTCAGTGATCCATCGATGCATCTCATTAAGGCCTTCCCTAATGGTGGTGAATTCCTTGTTCTTGGCATGTCCTCTGCTATGATGCACCATGATTTGTGTTGGTAATTGCTCGAAGACTTGTATATTCACATACATATCTCTTTCCATCTCATGAAGTTCCATTATAACTTTCCCGACGCACAATATTAACTCTCTATTACTTTCATTGCCCCTTTTTCTATGCCTGACCTCTTCCTCCAACTCCTTGATCCTTTCATCCCTTTCTTCATTCTCACGCACTAAGTCCTTAATATTTTTCTTTGATGCGAATGTGAAGGAGACACTAGGTAAAGGGATTGAAAGTGGATCGTTTATGATGTTTTCCATCATAATGGTTTCGGTAGTATTTGAAAATGGAGCTTTTCTAGTCACCGAAAGATTCCTAGTTTTCTGCAGCACTATCTTACCGGAATATTTGTCGAACCTGGAGGTGTTAAAATTGGAAACCTTTCGAGCCTTAGAGGGTGTGAATAGTCCCAACCCATCGCTCTCCCAAAGGAAAGTGTTCTCCCATGAGTGGAGTCTCAGTTGATGACCTTGAAATATATGTTTCCATGGGGAATGCATCATCATTTCTTTCTTCTTTGTATTTCTTCCTTTGTTCCTCCACTGCTTCCTTTGTTGCTTCCTATTCAACTGCCTTTTCTTCTACAAATAAATTTTCTATTGCCTCTTCTTCTGTGGCTTCCTTTGCTACTTCTGCTTTTTCTTTAGTTGTTTCTTCTTCTTCTCATTTCTTTTGTTCAACATCTTCTTCCTTCTTATTTCCTACCTTATCCTTCTTTATTTTTTGTTTTTCAATGCCTTTGGTTGCTGCTACTTCTTTGTCCTCTTTTTGTTTTAATTTTTTGACCTCCTCTTATTTTATTTTCTTATTCTCCTTTGATTCGACAACTTATGTTTCTTTCCTTTTCCTCTCTTCCTCAGTTGTTTCCACCTATGATGTTTCCCCTGCCTCTTTTTTGGCCTTCTTTTGGGCTTCTCTAACTCATTGTTCATCTTCTATTCTACCTAGAGGATTTCCCCTTCTCTTGAAGATCACACTGTGGTATGTCCTTGTATTGTGGTGGATTTCCTCCTCTTCCCAAACATCTATTATATAGTCCCACATGTACTTGTAGTTGATCCAATGATCTTTGACGACTTCTAGAGGATCATGCCTCTGGAATATTTCCTCTTTGAAGTGGAAGGATGCTAATTTGTTTACTTCATGATGCGCCTCCTTTATGTCTTCAAATGAATAGGACCCAACATAAAGTGGGAGAGGAGGATAGATAGCCTTCTTTTCTCTGTATAGTGATGCACTAACTCCATGCATGATGGTTTGGGAGGAGATCTCCTATAGAACCAACTTGTATGGAATGAATTTCATAAGAAGTGTGGGGATTTGGTGGCTCCATATATCCTAAGGTACATTCCATACTCCAGGTGGTACCATTACCCTATCCTCTTGACTATATATTGTGCTTTATTTGTCTTGCATGGTGCTAGCAAGTTGAATATAATTTGGTACAAAGGAGCCAAGGAGTTTTCACATATTTTTTAATACTCAGTCCAATATTTGTGCTCCCATAATATCTTGTAGTAGATGTGGATCAGGGGATTGTTGGGTTTCCAAACACAACCCATTTGAGGAAATGAGTGGCACATGCACATTACATCCAGAATATATGAGGACATATGGAAGTTTGGAAAATCCCCAGGTATGATGTTCTCCATTGTTGTGAGTTTATCTTCCAAAGATGAAGACAATATGTATGCCTAGTTAAAAGTTGATCCTAGATCTGCGACATAGTATAAAATGGGTACCCATGAAACCTTGAAATTCTAGGCATCGATATCTCCATACAACCTGCATAACATAGCCATTTCATATTGATATGGTAGTTTGAGAATATTGGTGGGTTAATCGCTGGATGGCCTGGCCTTGAATACTTTTTTGAGCTTGTACCATCCCTTTAGGATCTCTCTTGAGCTATGTGGGAACTGCTTTATCAGTTTCTCATCCAACGACCTCTCTCCATATTCCAAGTGGTAACAAGAAGAAATTACCAAAGCCTCAAAGGAGGTGATTGGGTGGCCTTTAGCATTTAAAATGTATCTAGTTTCCAAATCAATGTGCTTCACAATCCATGAAATATATTTCGCACAGGGAAACACTATTGCATGTGCTGCAACTTTGTAAAGTTTGGACCTCTGTTTTTGAACATTTTGAGTTCAATGTCATCCTCTTCCATCTAGGATAAAGTTTGATTGTTAAACATTTGATAGAATTTTACCCACTTGAGCAAGGTCTCTTTGTTACCTTCGTGTCATCATAAACAAGCCCCGGATTTTTTGACATCTTATTCTTGAATACTTCTTCTTGTAGAGGCCTCTTCAACAGGGGCCTTGTCGGCACTTTGCAAGCATTTGCGAGGAGGAGACATGGCAAAATTTGCAACATAAGACATATTCATCAACCCGTATAAAAACTTGTGTTAAACAAACTTGTCAAATGTTCAATGACTCAAAAGATGAGATAAATTAGAATTGGGGTGTGGTTTTATGTCTTTTTGTGGAATCAACAACTTCGAGTTTTTTGCGTCAATACAAACCTGTATTAGTGTCGAATAAGTGATATCTATGAATACTAGGGGCTATAGCAGTGGCCAAAAAATATTGATCGTCGATGAGGAGGCATTGCTATATCATCATCAAACATACATTTTTCACCGATGAAAGGGGGAAGTATATCAATTGTCAACTTAAGATTATTACCCATGAAGCAAATCTTCATCGGAGACCATGCCATGAATTGTACCAATAAAGAAAAGAAATGCAAAGGCTTTAAATTTAAATCTAAATTTTCTTTACTTAGTAGATCTAGATTTGAGAAATTAAACCACCATTTCTACTCGGTATATGCAACAAAGAAAAGGTTGTGTGAAGATGGAAGGGGCCTAAAGTTTTGGTGCTCCAAATGTAAGGGGAGGAAAACCAAGCATGGAAGCTTGCCTTGGTTTGTTAGTGTAAAAGAAATCCAGGCTACTTGCAGGGGAAGGTGAGCCAAGGTAGGGCCATAGAGGGTTGAACTACAATGAGGAGTCTTGGGCATGTACTAGATTGAGAAAGGGAGAGGTGTGGGGTTGAAGGTGAGAGGTGACATGCTTAGGTTGTGCCCATATATATATAAAATGCAACGAAGAAAGAAACCTTAGTAAAAAAGGAAATCAACACGTGTGAGGGGAAGGGAGGTTGAGTGCATTTACCTATATCGTGTCGACACATTGGTATGAGAGGCGGGTGGTCACGAGGGAACTATATTTCTATGGTATATCATCCAGTGGGTAACAACGAATAAGAGAAAGGGGAGAACGAGGTTATGTAGCCATGTTGGAAACTTTCTGGCGTGAAAAACGAGGAAAAGAACACAAAATGAGTCTTTAAGCATATGTCAAACTAGTGTATCGACACTCAAGGGATGATCAACGCTGGTGTATCGACTCTCAATGGATGATAAACACCGATGTATCAACACTCAAATAATGATCACTTCTAGTACACTAGAAAATGACAAAACATATTTGAGCATTGGTTCTTCTTGGTGTTTCGGCGAAGGATCTTCTAACTCGTCGACAATAATTGTATCTATGAGGAAACCTCCAAGTCGTCGACATGACCTATGTCAAAGAGTCTAAGAAGTTTGGAAAAATACTATGTAAAGGGATCCTAAAGGTCTTAATCTTGCACAATTCAATCTTAGGATCTATTCATAAGACGTAAGGGCCCTGAAAAGTATAAGGGAGGGTCCTTGTTTATTGAGCAAAATTTACAAAGAAAGACTTCCAATCACTGAAAACCAATCATATGCAAGCTTTAAACTCGCAAATCAATCAAACAATGGTATCAAAAGTTCATCCCAAGAAATTGAGGTAAAAATGGGTGAAAAAAGACAAATTGACCCACTCCAACAAATCCTACAGGAAACGTCGCAGGCTGACAGTGGGGCACAGTGCAACGAGCTAAGGTCTTCGTAAGATACCAATAGGGCATAGTGTGACATCGATGCACTGATTTTCACAATAAGGATGTGATGTTAGAGGGTCATCGCAGGATACCTATAAATTATAGTGCGACGCTCTCTGTAACTAAGGAAAAAATGGGAGAAAGGAAAAAAATCTAACTGAACTTTCAAACCCAGGGAGTCTTGATGGATCACTCACAGACTCAGAGAATGAATTTAACCAGAAGAAGGAAGGATAAAAAGAAAACAAGAAGAAAAAAACCAAAAGGAAGTCGTATCCCCATTATAGTCGCCAATTTTGTTATCAGATTAATCAATAAATGCAAACTTAAACATATCTCCCTAGATCCACCCAGAACTAGAACAAAAAAAAACATAATATAAGACTTTCCCTAAGCTCTAATTATTGAGTTTACTAGTTAGCAAGAGATAGACAACATACCTTTTAAATATCGTTTCCTCTCACCATTTCCATCCTATCTCCATTCCAATTATCAAAAGATATTGAAACTGCAAGAGAACATAATCCAACCAGAGTGAAAGAAACACAATATACTCAACAAGAACCTATGTATGTGATCAAGGAATCATACAATAAAACAAGACTAGTTTTATGGGAAAGGAACATATCATTGTATTATAATAAGTAGAAAGTGGAGATTACAACCAAAGTCTTGATGTTGCAAGGTCCCCTTTCGATGGCCCTTTTCTCTAACACACACACCTTTTCTCCAAAGCATTTGAATGAAGAAGATCCACCATGTAACTTGTAGAACTAAAGCAAAGCTCTCAAGAATAACATGAAGTAGAAACTCTCCATACAAATAATAACCTATACAACCTTAGCCTTTTCCATGAGAGATCCCTCCTTATATAGTGTGAAAGATAGATGGATGAGTAGATTAGGATGATCCCACCAAATTAGAAAATCAAGTAATATCCAAACCGTTCAGAGGCCACCTCATCTTCTAGAAGATCCCCTTCTAGAAAATTTGTGAAGTTTGACTTTTCCTTATCTTTTACCATCTTCGCACCCTAGGTATATTTCATCCTATGGAGATGTCACAGTCCATCTCTAGAGCAGGGTGTGATGATCAGACATCGTCACACCCCCTGCATTTTGCAGGGTGTGACGACCTTCCTTAATATGGTTTTGGAGAAGGGAAAGAAAATCACTTTTCTTAGGGATAAAGACTCTTTTATCTTTTCAGGGAACATGAACATATGTTGTGAGTGGATCACCAGGGTGACCAAAATAATGTGTAACAATGGGTAACAGGCTCCATGAGCATCAGAGTTCCCAAATTTGTAATATTGGATGTGGGTGGTCGCGAAATCATGTATTCCAACTTGTTTGTGATACCCTTATTATAATTTATGAGCAAAGGAAATTTTTTTGATAACCCCATCCATTTGTAGTTCCCGGTTTGATGGAACTTACTATGGAATCATAAATACTGAAGAAGATGGTGATCTGCGTGGATGACAATCTCCTTGCCAATCATATAGTGCTTCCACTTTTTGACAGCTTGTACCAAGGAATAGAGCTCCTTTTTGTAGGTAGGGTATTTAAGAAACGCCCCATGAAATAATCCAGAATGATAGAAGACATGAATTCCTTCTAGCATCAGGACTTCTCCCATGGCATACCCACTTCCATTTGTCTCCACTTCAAACAGCTTCTGCAAGTTTTTGATGCAGGAGCATCGCTCCACCTCATTTACGCGTCATTAGTCAGTGCATCCGTGCATTGGGAGGAACGATTTCCAAGGGAAGAGAGGCGCCAACCCTCTGATTTTGAACCCAAGTTAAAATTTTAATGCAATTGAATGTAATTAAATTCTGTAACGCTCAAGGAAATCCAAGCCATGTGTTTGTACAGGGTGCATGTGAAGTCACCTTAAATGGCTAATAGTTAGATATTTTTAGGTATGATTCAGTCTAGTTATCCATAAAATGTAATTGAATGTAAATTAATGTGAGTAGGTAGCTAGAGTGAAGGCACGAGAAGGCCCCTCTGTTTGTAAAAACACTCTTGTATTGAAAATTGATGAGTCAGTTAGAAGAGAGGAGATGAGAAGCATTGAAGACTCTGTAGTAGTCCAACCTTGTAAAGTTTTATACAAAAGAATTCAAATATTAATACAAAGAGAATTTTTTCCTACCTATGAGTTTTTGTGTGTTGTTATATTTGTTTTCTGAATATGCATAAATTTTTACAATGGGTTTTGTGGATTCCATAGATGTGCAAGTATGTTACATTTGAAGGTTTAGATAGACTTCTCTATCTTTGTGAATTTCTGGGTAGTTCTAGGCTCTTAGGATTGTGCAAGGAGTGCACAACAGAGTGGTTGAAAAATATGTGAAGCCAATGCAAGGAGTGCATTTTGAAATCTGTTTAGAGTTCAAGGAAGAGCGTGCCAGGTGGGCACACCAACACAATTTGTAAATCTCAGAAGGAGTATCGTGCAAAGAGTGCACCTCAGAGTTGTTGAACACTCTGAGAAAGACTGTGCAAGAGAAGATTTACCAGAGTTATTGAATACTTCTAGGGCTCTACAAGGAGTGCATTGAGAATATGCAAGGAGTGCATAGGGAGATTTTTGAAAAAATATCTAAGTATGAAATCATTCAGAGGCTCAGAGGACACAAGGATTGTGCTAGAGATCAAGTGGTTTCAAGTCCACAAAGCTCAGGAAGACGAGCGTGAGTGTTAGGAGGGCACAAAAATTCATTTGAAGGAGAAAAAGTCCAAGCCCCCTTAGGATTCTAAGCAATTTCAAGTTTAGAGGAAAGTAGTGCAAGTGTGCACATAAGACCCGTGCAAGGCACACATTAGGCCAAAACTTAGTCAAAGTGTGCAGGGAGAAATTATTTCAAATTCCAAGTTCAAGAGGAGTATCATTTTCAATTCGGAAGCCAAGTCCGAGCAGACAACCTTGCATAGGAAGGTTTAAAGGCCAATCCTTTGAAAAATTTGAATAATCCTTCATTTGGAAGGAAAGTGCAAACAAGCGAGGAGGAAGAAGCTACAAAATCCATTAGATCGGTTGTGGGAAGATATTTGGGCCATTAGATCAAGCCCATAAAGGATGAGGAGTGCACAGAGGAGTGGAACCGAACCTAGTCGTTGAATCTGAGTGAGTGGATCAACAACCGTCAAATATAGGTCACTTGCATGATGTTTAACCCTGAGGGTCCTTTGGACTTCAAAAGTCTATAGGTTTTCCATACTTAGGCATAGAAGATACAAGTTACCCAAAGTCCCGGGGAGCCAAAGTAAGTCTGGACCATCCATTTTTAGAGGATGCATGTAAGTATATTAGGGGTGGTTTGGAAGACCAACCATCCGGGAGAATAGAGAGGATAAGGGTTTGATTTCTCCAAAGTCCCAAAGTTTGGAGTCAAACTGAGTTGTCTCTTAGAGGAGGAAACGTGGTGTTATATCCCATTGTCTGGAGCCTCAGTACTCTAGAGGAGGTGAATGTATGTTGGGTAGAGTCGATAACTCTCAGAGCTCCAAAGTTCGAAGAACATCATAGCCATTGATCATAGAGGACACGCGTCAACAAATCCAGAGATCTGGAGGTCCAACACTCCAGATAAATTAGTTTGAGTTGATTCAAATACCCCTGAAGCTCTAAAGGTCGGAGCACATCATGGCTATTAATTGGGAGGAAATACATGGCAGGATATCTGGAGGTTTGGAGGTATAGCACTCTAGAGGAAACTGAGCATAGAGTTGTGAGAATTCTTGTAGTTCTGAACAAGAGAGATCATCCTATCCGTTGATCTGGAGGAGGGAAACATGGAGTGTATATATTCCACTTCGTTGGTTCGTTGGTTCGGGGAGAGAAGGGCACAAATTATTGAAGACTCACGGAGGCCCGAATGATGGAACCCATCCCATCCCTTGGTTACAGTGGACATGTGGAGCCAGATCATGAAGTCCGGAGACCCTACACTCTGGAAGATTTGAGTTGTAAGTTGAACTAGGAAGAGAACTGGTGAAGGCCGAAGACCGTAGTTAATCTCGACCGTTGATAGAGGGGAGCCACATGGAGGAAAAATATGACTTTTTGGTAGTTCAACACTACAGAGGGTTGAGGGTGTGGCCAGTCTGGAACTTTTGAATCCTGGAGTCTCGGAGTAGATTTGTGTCGTTGATTTATGGAAGAGGCTCGGTCCATTGATTTGAGGCCTGTGTGTATACTTCCATTCGGCTATTTGGGGGTTTTGAGGTATAATGTTGTGGGAAAACTCCCAAAGCTCAGAGCCATGCAGTGGAGTATCAACTGTTGATCCATGGAGGAAGGATAGTCATCCGATCTGTTGGTTCAGAGTTCGACAATTTTTTAGCATAGCAGACTAGAGAAGGGAGAACAACCGAATCTAGAACTCTCGAAGTCATCTGTGAGTCGTCGATCTTGATGGATATTGGGGACAGTTTATCCCATAGGTGTTCGGAGGTTCACCGAATTCAATGTTCGACATTTTTTAGAAGTTTGTGAATGTAGATCGCCCGAATATTTCGACCTAGTGCATTCTGTTAGTGCCTTGTCATGACTCAGGGTCATATGTGTATTTTGGCCAAGATAAAAGGGCTAGAGCCCGAAGTTTTTTCTAAAAGGTAAAGAAGTGGTTTAGCCCATGATTTTTGGGCCAGATTCACCTAGAGGACTCCCTTGGAGTATTAGGATCCTCAATAGCTGTTTTGAGGCACGGGGAAGGAATTTAAGGACCTAGGTTTTATTTTGGGGGCCTAGCAGGGGCCCGAAGATCCAATTCATCTCCCGATTGTGAATGATCGTAGACCAGGACATCACACAGACCTTGGGAGAGTGTGGGGTCTGCATCAAGTGGTATCAGAGCTGATTTTTTTTGTAGATAGCAGGAAAAGGAGGAGAAGACAGGGTGCGATGTTCTGTGAAGATTTTTTCCTGGTGTGCAACAATCAATAGACATCCAGGTGGGATAAAGGAGAAGAACCAGTTGCATTCTTGGAGGAAGAAAAAGAAAATGGCTACTGAATTCCATAGACAAGGTACAGGAAAAGACCAAAAGTAGGTGAGAAAAGAGTAGAGGGATAAAGATCTCAAGGATATTCGATCATAACTCGATAGGATGACGTTGAATATGTAGAAAGAATTGCAATGAAGCTAGAGATATGAATGGCATTTGAAGAAGAAAACAAGGTGGAATGTCCAGCAATTGGTCGCCAGGAGGCAACAACAGGTATTGAGGAGGTGGATGATGCATGATGAAAACCTCAATGACACATAGGAGATGGTTTACATATATGAACCAGAAGTAGGATAAACCCTCAGTGATGAGGAGGAGAGATCAAGTAGAGATATCATAGACTATCAAGAGGGAAGTGATGAACTTTCATATTTCCAGGTGGGAAATGAGAAGAGATCAGTTGAAGATCTCGTAGACTTCTAGGAGGGTAGGAATGAAATTTCATATTACCAGGTGGGAAAGGAAGAGGAGATGAGGTTGTCTAAGAGTCTTGAGAGCTCAAAGGTGAGATCAGATTATCTAGGAATGTTGACAGAAGAGGAGGATTAGAAATCCATTTTGATCATTGGGGGAATCAGAATATTCTGGCCAAGCAGGCATGTCGAGGATAGTGCATGTGTTGAGGGTGCAAAAGAAGAAAGACAAATAATGTAGAATGTCATGAAGGAGGATATTGAGTAGGCATTGAAACCTACCAAAGAAAGGAGAGAAGGAGAATAAGAGGAGCATTCATATCATATGCTCACTCAGTGGGAGTAGGATTTAAAGTTGTTGGAGGATTGGTTATATAGTCCAGCGAAAAAAGAATACTTCCAAAGGGATGCGGTCATGGAGAGTGAAGAAGAATTCCAGCTCGAGGAGTAGCTTGAAAATGATGGAATTGTACCAGCAACAAAAGATGACAAGAGAGCAGAAGAGAAACTGGTAGATAAAAATATGCCAGAGGAGATAGCTGAGCAACAACTTAGTAATAAGGATGCATAATTTGGACCTGTAGTGGAGTGGCAAGGAAGTGCCACAGGAGATAAAAAACATAATGGGAGATTAGGACGATCTTCCCTTTGATGTTTATGATGAAGAGGAGATGAAGTAGTAGAGCAGGATGTAGGAGAAAAAGAGCCATCGAGTGGATCAGTTGGACACGCAAATTGAATGAATTAGGAGGTTGATGTTGAGATCAGGAAGTACTCTGCAACATGAGAAGGATGAGTAGAGGGAATCCTGCAATAACAATAGGATAGAAACATCATGGAAGAGGAGAATATGGACGACTCCAATTTCATATTTGGGATCCTGGAGGATTTCAACAATAACAACATGGGATATTTTTTCCAACAGGAGAGTATGATGGAGGAGCATCGCTCCACCTCATTTACGTGTCATTAGTCGACGCATCCGTGCATTGGGAGGAACAAGTTCCAAGGGAAGAGAGGTTCCATCCTTCTCATTTTGAACCCAAATTAAAATTTTAATGCAATTGAATGTAATTAAAGTATATAAGGCTCAAGGAAAGAGGAGCCATGTGTTTGTACAAGATGCATGTGAAGTCACCTTAAATGGATGACAGTTAGATCGGTTTAGGTCCGATTCATACTATTTATCGATTAAATGTAATTGACTATAAATTAATGAGTAGGTAGTTGGATGGAAGGCACGAGAAGCCCCCCCTTTTTCTAAAAAATCTCTTGTATTGAAAATTTATGAGTCAGTTAGAAGAGAGGAGAGGAGAAGTGTTGAAGACTCTGTAGTAGTCTAGCCTTGTAAACTTGTATACATAAGAATTTAGATATTAATACAAAGAGCATTTTTTCCTACCCATGAGTTTATGTGTGTTGTTATATTTATTTTATGAATATGCGTGAATGTTTACAATGGGTTTTGGGAATGTCGTAGATGTGCAAGTATGTTACATTTGCAGGTTTAGATAGACTTCCCCATCTTCATGAATTTCTGGCTAGTTTTGGGCTCTTAGGCTTGTGCAAGGAGTGCACACCAGAGTGGCTGAAAACTCTATGAAGCCAATGCAAGGAGTGCATTTTGAACTCTGTTTCAAGTTCAAGGAAGAGTGTGTCAGGTGGGAACACCAGAACAATTCGTAAATCTCAGAAGGAGTATTGTGCAAGGAGTGCACCTCATAGTTTTTGAACACTTTGAGAAAGACTATGCAAGAGAAGACATACCAAAGTTACTGAATACTCTGAGGGATATACAAGGATTACATTGAGCAGCCACAAGGAGTGCATAGAGAGATTTTTGAAAAAATCTTTAAGTATGAAATCATTCAGAGGTTCATAGGACACAAGGAGTGCGCCATAGATCAAGTGGTTTCAAGTCCACAAAGCTCAGAAGGATGCATGTGAGTGCCAGGAGGGCACAAGAAGTCATTTGAAGGAGAAAAGGGATGATCCCCTTAGGAGTCTGAGAAATTTCAAGTTCAGAGGAGAGTAGTGCAAGTGTGCACAAAATACCCATGCAAGGTGCGCATCAGGCCAACACTTAGTCAAAGTGTTGAGAAGTTTGAGTCTAGAGAAGTGTGAGGAGTGCATAGGGAGAAATTATTTCAAATTAAAAGCTCAGGAGTAGAACTTTCAAAGAGAAAGACAAGGTCAAACAGACAACCTTACAGAGGAATGTTCAAAGGCCAAGCCTTTAAAATTTTGAATAATCCTTCATTTGGAAGGAAAGTGAAAACAACCGAGGAGGAAGAAGCCACAAGAGTCATTGGATCGACTACGGGAAGAGATTTAGGTCATTAGATCAAGCCCAAAAATGACAAGGATCACATAGAGGATTGGCTTAGATCCTAGCTGTTGGATCTAAGTGAGTGGATCGATAGTCGTCAGATACATGTGAGTTGCATGATGTTTAACCCTAAGGGTCCTTCAGACTCCAGAAGTCCCTCGGACTTCAGAAGTTCATAGGTTTTCCATACTTAGGCATAGAGGATACAATTTCCTTGAAGTCTCGAGTAGCTAAACTAATTATGTTTCCTCCATTTGCAGAGGACGCATGTCAGTAGATTAGGGGTGGTCCAGAAGACCGACCATCTGGGAGAATAGAGGGGAGAAGGGTTTGATTTTTCAGAAGTCTCGAAGTCCGGAGTCGAACTGAGTTGTCACTCAGAGGAGGACACGTGGTGATAGATCCCATGGTCCAAAGCCTCAATACTCCAAAGGAGGTGAATGCATGTTGGATAGAGTCAAGAAATCTCAGAGCTATGAAGATCAGACCACATTGTATCCATTGATCACATAGGACACACATCAGCAGATCCTGAGATCCGAAGGTCCAACACTCTAGAGAAATTGGTTTGAGTTGAGTCAAAGACCCATAAAGATCTGAAGGCTGAAGCACATCCTAGTCGTTAATTGAGAGGAAATACGTGGCAGGATATCTGGAGGTCCGGAGGTATAACACTCCAGAGGAAATCGAGCGCAATGTTGTGAGAATTCTTGGAGTTCTGAACAACGGAGCTCAGCCTAGCCGTTGATCCAGAGGAGGGACACATGGAGTATATATCTACCACTTCTTTGGTTCAGTGGTTCAGGGAGAGAAGGGCACAAAGTATTGAAGACTCACAGAGGCCCGAAGGTCAGAATCCATCCCAACCCTTGGTTACAGTGGACACATGGTGCCAGATCATGAAGTCTAGAGACCCGACACTTAGAAATATTTTAATTTTAAGTTCAAATGGGTAGAGAACTTCCAAAGGTCAGAGTTAATCTCGATCGTTGATCAAGGGGAGCCATGTGGAGGGAAAATCTGACTCTTCGATAGTTCAGGGCTCTAGAGGCTTGAGAGTGTGGCCAGTCCGAAACTCCTGAAGCCCAGAGTCCCAGAGTATATCTGGGTTGTTGATTTCTGGAAGAGGCGCAGTTTGTTGATTTGAGGTCTTTGTTTATTCTCCCATTCGACTATTCGGGGGTTTGGAGGTATAGTGCTACGAGAAAACTCCTGAATCCAGGAGCCGCGAAGTGGAGTATCAACCATTGATATGTGGAGGAAGGATAGTCATATGATCTATTGGTTTGAAGTTCGACACTTCATGAGCATAGTGGGTTGGAGAAGAGAGAAAGGTTGAATCTCATACTCCTAAAAGTTATTTGCAAGCCATTGATCTGAACGAAGATTGGGGATCGTCTATCCCATAGGTGTTCGGAGGTTCACCGAATTCATTGTTCAATGGTTTTTGGATGGTTGTGAAGGTATATCTCCTAGAGCTCGAAGATCCTAGAGCTTTCAAATTAGCACATTATGTTAGCGCCTAGTCACAACCGAGGGTCATATGTGTATTTTTTCCAAGCGAAAAGGGGCTAGAGCCCAAAGTTGTTTCTAAAAGGTAAAGAAGTGGTTTAGCCCACGATTTTCATCCTAGAGTCACCTGGAGGACTCCACTGGAGTATTAGGATCCTCATTAGTTTTTTTGAGGTGCGAGGAAGGAATTTAAGGACCTGTGTTTGATTTTGGGGGCCTAGAAGGGACCCTAAGAGAAAATTCGGTTCCCAATTGTGAACAATCCTAGAGCAGGAGGTCGCGTAGACCCAGAGATAGGTTGGGGTCTGCATCAAGTGGTATCATAGCTGATTTTTTCTATAGACAGTAGACAAAGGAGGAGAAGATAGGGTGCGATGTTTTGTGAATATTGTTGGCCGGTGTGCAACAGTCAATAGACATCCAAGTGGGCTGAAGAAGAAGAACTAGTTGCATTCTTGGAGGAAGAAAAATAAAATAGCTATTGAAGGCCATAGACAAGGTCGAGGAAAAGACCAAAAGTGGGTGAGAAAAAAGAATATGGATAAATATCTCGAGGAGATTCGAGTAGAACTCGATAGGATGATGTTGAAGATGCAACAAGCAATGCAAGGAAACAAGAGATATGAATGACCTTTGAAGAAGAAAGCAAGGTGGTCTATCCAACATTTGGTCTCCAGGAGGCAGTAACAGTTATTGAGGAGGTGGCTGAGGCATGCTAAAAACCTTAGTGACAGAGAGGATATGGCTTACATTTGTGAACTAGAAGTAGGAGAAACCCTTAGTGATGAGGAGGAGAGATAAAATAGAGATCTCATAGACTTCCAGGAGGGTAGGGATTGAATTTCATATTGCCAGGTGGGAAATGAGAAGAGATCAGTTGAATATATCATAGACGACTAGGAGGGCAGGAATGAAAGTTCATCTTTCCAAGTGGGAAAGGAAGAGGAGATGAGTTTGTCTGAGAGTCTCAATAAATTAGAGGTGAGTTGGGACTAGCTAGGAATGTTGATAGAGGAGGAGGATCATAAATCCATTTTGATCATTAGGGGAATCATAATATTCCTTCCAAGTAGCCTAGTCGAGGCCAGTGCACGTGTTGAGGGTGCAGGAGAATAAAGATAGCTAATGTAGACTGTCATGAAGGATGATCTTGAGAAGACATTGACATCTTCGAAAAAAAGGAGAGAAGGAGCAGAAGAGGAGCATTCAGATCAAATGCTCACTCAGTGGGAGAAAAAGTTAAAGTTGTTGGAGGATTGGTTATGCCATACAATGACAAAAGAAGACTTCCAAAGGGATGCGGCCGTGGAGAGTTAAGAATAATTCCAACTTGAGGAGAAGATGGAAAATGTTGGGTACCAGCAAAAAAAGATGACAGGAGAGCAGAAGAGAAAATGGCAGAGGAAAATATGTTAGAGGATATAGATGAGCAACAACTCAGTAATAACGCTGCATAATTCGGACCTATGGTGGAGTGGCAAGCAGTGCCAGAGGAGATAAAAACAACATGGGATATGAGGATGATCTACTCTTTGATATATATGATGAATAGGAGATGCAATAGTAGAGCAAGATGCAAGAGAAGAATATCCATCCAATGGACCAACTGGACGAGGAAATTGAGTGAATTAGGAGGATGATGTTGAGATCAGTGCAGGAGGTAGTTGGTAACAGGAGAAGGTTGAATAGAGGGAATATTGTAGTAACAACATGACAACAACAACAATAACAACATGGAAGAGGAGCAGATGGACAACTCCAATTTCAAATTTAGGATTCTATAGGATTTCAACATCACTAGTAGGGGAGCCATGAGCAGGATCTCGTGATTTTTTCCAACATGGGAGTATGATACAGGAGAATCGCTCCAACTCATTTACATGTCATCATATAGCACATCTACGCATTGGGAGGAACAGGTTCCAAGGGAAGAGAGGTGCCATCCCTCTCATTTGAATCCAAATTAAAATTTTAATGAAATTGAATGTAATTAAAGTTTTTAAGTCTCAAGGAAAGATGAGCCATTTGTTTGTATAGGTTGTATGTGAAGTTACCTTAAATGGATGACAATTAGATCGGTTTAGGTTCGATTCAGACTAGTCATCGATTAAATGTAATTGAATGTAAATTAATACGAGTAGGTAGCTACAGGGAAGGCGCAAGAAGCCCCCCTTTTTTGTAAAAAATATCTTGTATTAAAAATTCATGAGTCGGTTAAAAGAGAGGAGAGGATAAGTGTTGAAGACTCTGTAGCAGTCCAACCTTGTAAAATTTTATACATAAGCATTCATATATTAATACAAAGAGAAGTTTTTCCTTCCCATGAGTTTCTATGTGTTGTTATATTTGTTTTATGAATATGCGTGAATGTTTAGAATGGGTTTTGTGAATGTCGTAGATGTGCAAGTATGTTACATTTGCAGGTTTAGATAGAATCCTCTATCTTCATGAATTTATGGCTAGTTCTAGCCTCTTAGGCTTGTGCAAGGAGTGCACACCAGAGTGGTTGAAAAGTATGTGAATCCAATGCAAGGAGTGCGCTTTGAAATCTGTTTCAATTTCAAGGAAGAGCGTGCCAGGTGGGCACACCAAAATAATTCGTAAAGCTCAGAAGGAGTATTGTGCAAGGAGTGCACCTCAGATTTGTTGAACACTCTGAGAAAGATTATGCAAGAAAATACATACCAAAGTTATTAAATACTCTGAGGGATATGTAAGGAGTGCATTGAGCATACATAAGGAGTGCGTAGGGAAATTTTTAAAAAAATATGTAAGTCAGAAATCATTCATAGGTTCAGACGATGCAAGGAGTGTACCAGAGATCATGTGGTTTCAAGTCCACAAATCTCAGGAGGATAAGCATGAGTTCCAGAAGGGAAAAATAATTCATTTGAAGGAGAAAAGGGTCGATCCCCTTAGGAGTCTGAGAAATTTCAAGTTCATAGGAGATTAGTGAAAGTGTGCATAGAAGACCCGTGCAAGGCGTGCATCAAGCCAACACTTAGTCAAAGTGTAGAGAAGTTCAAGTATGGAGAAGTGAGAGGAGTGTGCAGGGAGAACTTATTTCAAATTCAAAACTCAGGAGGAGTAGAATTTTCAAAGCGCAATCCAAGGTCAAGAAGACAACCTTACAGAGGAAGTTTCAATGACCAAGCCTTGAAAAATTTGAAGAATCCTTCATTTGGAAAGAACGTGCAAAGAACCGAGGATGAAGAAGCTACAGGAGCCATTGGATTGCCTACTAGAAGAGATTTGGTCCATTAGATCAAGCTCTGTTGGCACAGGGGCAGACCCAGGGTTCAACGCTTCAACAACGCACCAACAAAACCATAACTATCGACCCTTTCGGCAACACCTACGAAGCAGATGAAGTCTCACCCGAGGTAGAGGCAGTGATGATTGAAGGACTCAAGTGTATAAAACCTATCTGGGACACAGATCTATGATCATAGTACTTAACAGAGTACTTAGCGGTTAATATTCATTAGTATTCAACCCTTAGTCACATCATAGGTCAAAACCCTAGTTACAGAACAACGCAGTACTCAACTAGATCTAACACATCCAAGCACTTAGCATATAGAAATAGATTAGATCTAACATTAATTCACATTAATAATCACTAAGATACTATATCATATGCATCTAACAAATAGATCACAACACTAATCATAAATCACAACAATCACATAACAACCATAAAGCACAAGGCAAACATAACACAGGATATACGTGGTTCACCCTAGTGTGGGGATACATCCACCAAATCTCCTTCTTATTTATTGTCTTCTATCAATATCTTTACATGCACAGAGCCACATAACCCACTCTGCATAGGACGGGAGATCTACACGCACCTCGCCAGATCCCCATTCCCCGAGCTAGGTTCAAGTACAGAGATTTTCTTACAACTACTTGCACTCAGCCCTGGAATTTCTCCATACACATTATGAATAGAGCTATCTCGATCACATAGATCCAATTGTTGACATCAATTTCACTTAGCACAAAATCACATGTGTCTCCTTATCACACATCCCCCCTTATTACATCACCTAGATATCTATTTATACATTCCAAAATGGGCCTAAACATGGTAAACCCATGGGTCGACATCCCATACCTGTTACATAAACCCTAAACCCAAAAATTCCCTAAAAAGGAGCCTAGATCCTGCAATCTCTGCTTTTCCTTGCGCTCCACCTTCTACCAGCCTGTCAAAGTCCAAAAAATGGTCAAAAATGAACAAGGTCTTCCAAAACTTGGTCAAGGTCCAACAGGCCCCTAACACTCACTTGTGATTCGTCGCGAGTCACTCTGATCTAGGTAACTCTGCCTCGAATGCCTCAAGCTTAGCTTGAGCTGCCTCGACCTGTTGCTTTTCCAGAGCCTCCTACTCGGTGAAATCCTGAATAATATTCTCCATCACAGGTCCTTCAAATCATTGTTCTACTGTGGTGACCACTTTTTCTAGTTCTGCACCTCATCCTTCAATTTCCTCAAAAAGTGTGCAAGCTCCATCCTGTATAGGATGGAGTTGCTGAGTCACTTCCATGATTTTACTCTGTATGGCATGGACCTATTGTTGAACCATGTGTTGTTCCTGGGACCTTTTCATCCTCTCGACCGCTGACAGAGGCTTCAACTGTGCCTGTATTGATGTTTCTTGCTACTTTTCCTCCTGGAGTTGTGACTCTAGTGTCCTTAGTTTGAGTTCCTCTGAAAGACACTTGTAAGTATGCGCATTTTGAATGCTGATTTGTTTACATTCTAAGGTCAATGCCTTGATTCTCTAGACTGTGCTCTGGGAAGTTTCTTCTCTTTGGTCTCGCACCTCTTGCAGAATGCTTGGTACTACTTGTAACTCTATTTTGACTACTCTTTGTTGGAGCTCCTGAATGGATTTAGCAAGATTCACCACTTGATCCTCTAGTGGGTCTTATTCGACCTGTTCTAAGCCTATCACAAAGAGAAGTTCTCTAGTGATTGCTTTTTTCACTCCAATCTCCTCCGTGAGAAACTGTTCTTTCTCCTTTTGGATCTGCTCTCTATCCTCTGCAAACTTGGCTTGGATGTCATCTTTTTATTGTTGCGCAACCTGGAGTTTCTCTATGGATTCCTCTTGTTCTTGCTTCAGGGCCTTTGTGGCCTGCTCTTTTTCCTCTTGGATACAACGAAGGCGAGCTTTGGTCGTATCTTCTAGTATTCACAGCTAGGCAGGCTCATCTCCCAACTCTGTTCCTTCTGATGATGGAGGCACAATAGACACAGCGCCGCTGGAGTAGAGGGCTTGTTGTACCCCTTTCATATCTTCTTCAATATTTTCAAACATGATCTCCTGTTTTTCTTCGCTTCTCTACAAGATATTCTCCGAGGTTTCTGACACAAAGACAATGATGAGGTCGATGTCATCCACCATGAGCACAAAATGCATATGTGGTTTAGTGGCTTTTGACTTCTTCCGTGATGTAGGTTTTGTGGGGGAAACCTTTCTTTTCTTGGATGTCTCAACTTCATCAAGAGGATCCCTAGGTGGTGTTACTTCACCTTGCTTTTGCTTGTCTTCTTCTACTTTGTTCTCTTATTTGTCTACTTTGTCACCTCCTCCTCTTCCAGGTGAATCTGAAGTAATCTCTTTTGATGTTCTTTTTAGCTCCTATACCTCTTCCTTCTTCTTCCTTCCGCTACTGCTAGGTGCATCATACTCTTCGCGAGTAACCACAGGACTTTCGATAAGGTCGGGGTTGGACAGTTCTTCCTGGTCGACTGGTATAAGGAACTCTGTAGGCCATTCCTTAGGTATTTCTTCCATGTCCTCCTTTGTGAGCTTATAATAAGATTGGATCTCTTCTTTATTTTTGTATGCGCGTGTTGATGGGTGTTATATATGCACTAAAAACACAGTAAAATCCCTCAATTAAATTGTCAACCCGGCGTAAGTAAACTTAGAGTTGTAGCAAAATATATGCCAAAGGTAGAAGGGTTGGTAGGAGTATAGTCTAACTAATGAATATATCTATCTAAGGATAATCTACTCAAGAAAAACTATCTAATGAAGAAACCCTACTAAGCAACTTGAAACTAGGTAACCTAAGTACTTTTGGGCCAAGGATCGATGGATAGTTCTAAGAAAACAAGTAAAAACCCTACTTGAAGCAAACTAGTTCATAACAATAAGCAAAGGCAACTATTTAAGGATACCAATAAGTAAAATGACAAAAGAAAACTACTTTAACTTGCCAACCTACATTCAATGAGAAACTATCCTATGAAAGCAAGTAAATAAACAAGAAAGCAACTATTCTACTAAAGAAAATAAACAAGTAAGAAACGACAACTAACTAACCTATTAAAGCAAGTAAACAAAGACAACTAACTAATCCTATTAAAGCAAGTAAGCAAAGACAACTAACTAACCTATTAAAGAAAATAGACAACTAACTACTCTAAGATAACTTCTACTGCAAGTAATCAAATAAAAACTTCTCATTGAACAACTATCTAGCCTAAGAGGCAAGTGGAATATGTTCTTAAATCAAAACTATTTCTAATTCATGAAAGGAAATCTATCTTATTGAAAGCAAGAAAGACTACCAACTAACCTTTAATCTATAATAAGCAAACTGTTCTCTAACCTATCAAAGAAAAAGACTATCTACCCTACATCAACAATAAAACTATCTTCTAAGATATGAAAGCAAGAAACTATATATTTTGATCTATGAAAGCAGGAAAACTATCTTTTTAACCTATGAAAGCAAGAAAACTATGCTTTAACCTATGAAAACAGGAAAACTATCTTTTAACCTATGACATTTCAAATATAATGCTGGTGGTTGTGTGAATGTCTTCGGTGTCGGATGATATTTGGATGGCACTTGACAACAAAGGACAATGCAAGTGGTATAAGAGCAATACTGATCTCAATAGAAAAGTGAAAGGTATGGATTAAACAATCCAATGAGAATTTAGCCATGACAAAAGCAATCGTCAATTACCCTGCATATTCATTTATTAACCATCACCAATATAACAAGATCATCATTGTACTTTTATACTGCGTAAGAAAAACTAGATTCAACCATTAACTAAGAAATATAATTGCAATTTAATTCTAGGAAAGGAAATTACATAAATTGAAACTATGCTACATCTATTCTAACAATTCAAAGTTCAAACTACAATAAGAAAATGCTTAAAAACAGAAATTAAAACATGACATTAAAAAGTAAACTAACAAATACATTAATCAACAACTAGCTAAGCCAATTCTACATAAAAATGAAATAAGCAAGCTATGATTAGAAACTGAAATTGATCTTATCCATCCATCAAATACTTGTCGAAGAAAGCTCAAATACAAATTCTGTTTTATTCTAATTAAAACTCTGTTTTAAATTTGATTCTAAAATCATAAATAAAAACATAATCTAATATCTAACTACACATGGGGTTAGTCTAGGGATCTGTAGATCTATTCCTAATTACAAGATTAATGCATGCTAACACAATTCATCATACTAACCTGCAAAAGAGAGTCAAAGCAATTAAATTATAACAACAAACTAATTAACATAATAAAAATGCATGTACAGGAAAATAAAGAGAACAACTAAACTATGAAATGCATAAAAAAACACAAAGACAGTTACCAGACTGTTGGTGGTCCCCCCAACAAGTCGTGGTCACTTTTTAAAAGAACACCATGCACTCTGCAATATGAATTCACCATAAAAACTCAAAAACGCAGTTCATGTATAATCTGGCAATGTAAAATGGAAAAACAAAGTAAAAGCATATTTCTACCTATCACACTGATGCTTCTGCTACTTAAAAACTATCTGACCACCTCGGTGGTATTTATAAGGTTTACAGACCAAGTGGTCTACCACAGGAGGGTCGAACCACTTCTAAATTCGACAATTTTCATTAAATGATGCCCTAACTGATAAAACAGAGCGAGCCAATAATTGCTCAGCTGAACAACCAAAAATGAGTTTTCGGGAGCTCAGTAGTTGGAGGGGGCAAGCATGAACAAAACCCACGTTCCCAATTCACCCATCACTGGCCGCCAATACCATAACTTCCAAGTCGCCCTCCGTTTTTGTGCAATATGCAGTGCTGGGTAGAGTGTCGTATCGGGTACCAGAACGAGTGTTGGAAGGAGTGTCGGACTGAGTGTCGAAAGTAGAAACGTGGTGCGTTTTTTCCCTGTAACACCAGAAAAATGTGAATTAGCTCTTGGTAATCATAAAATGTGATGAATTATACCCAATAATGACATTAAACATGAATCACACGTACCTGGTGGAGATCATACTGTTTTAACATAAAATTATTCAAAAAGATCCTTCAAAATATGAATAACACATATGTACATGCAACAAACGTGTATAATAACCGTCATAAAAGTGATCATATCTTGGGCCCAACATTACCGCCACACTTAATATTTTGTAGGTCCCACTAAAAACAAAACAAAATTACCCCTCATGACTAAGCTTGTTGAGGAGGATCAGCTTTGGAAGCTTCTCCTTCTTGCTGTGAAGACTTTTCCTTATGCCTCTCGTGTTGCTTCAGTTGTGCTCTGAGGCTGCGGTTGGATTTTAGCAAGCTTCTTGTATTTTTGTTCCGATAAAGAAATGGCTTGTGCAGGAGGGTTTGGAGTCCTTGGAGAGTGGGTTTTGGATGGAGAAATAGTCCTTAGATCTTATGTCTTTTTGCTAGCCTTGATTGTCAAGTGAGGGTTTACAAATTGATAAATGAATGCATCCCAAGTTTTCCCCTGTTTTTTCCAATTCTGCTAAAGAAAGAAGTTTGATAAGGTCATGGTGAAAGAGGTTTGTGGGGGTTGGTTACATTCTTCCTCACTTGAGAGGACATCTTATCCAAGCTCTTTAAAAAGTAGAAGGGGAAATTCAATTGTTTATTGAAAGTGGGCTAAGAATTGAAAATGGAAAGCTTAAAAAATAGAGTATCTACCTTCACTATGGAAACAACGCCAAAAATGATGGGTGTTATATATGCACTAAAAACACAGTAAAAACACTCAATTAAATTGTCAACCTGGGGTAAGTAAACTTAGAGTTGTAGCAAAATATATGCCAAAGGTAGAAGGGCTGGTAGGAGTATAGTCTAACTAATGAAGGTAGCTATCTAAGGATAATCTACTCAAGAAAAACTATCTAATGAGCAAACCCTACTAATCAACTTGAAACTAGGTAGCCTAAGTACTTTTGGGCCAAGGATCGATGGATAGTTCTAAGAAAACAAGTAAAAACCCTACTTGAAGCAAACTAGTTCATAACAATAAGCAAAGGAAACTATTTAAGTATATAAATAAGAAAAATGGAAAAATCAAACTACTTTAACTTGCCAACCTACATTCAATTAGCAACTTGTTAGGTTATGAAAAAGGTATAAATATCTTCCTTTTTCCCACATTTCATGATATCATCTTGATTGACTTTTCGGTTAATTAGGAGCAAACAGGATAGAAAATGAATAATATACCCTTCAGCGTTATTGTTGAAATTAGATTACATAGATCCTAAAATACGATTGGAATTGTTTTATTTTGTTACAAGATTGGTTAAATATTGTCAAACCCGATATAGCAAAGGAAATCTTGAAGATGCGCAAGCTATTGGAGGTTGAGGACTTTATGGCGCAAGGTAGTTTTGAAGATGATTGAGTTTCTTATATTGTAAATTTATAATAGTAAAGAAATCCTAAGGATCTCTTGATCCTCAAGATAGATTAATTTACCCAGATTATTGTAATATATAAGGGGTAATAGATCCTGGAAGGGATATAGAATAATTGCACCCAAGAATTCAGAACTTAGAATTTCTCTACGTTGCCAGTTTTTGCAAATGTTGTACCAGCTATGAAATCAATAAAATCTTTGAACGTTTTTACCATTTCTACATACTGAGTTTCGAGTAGCAGTGCTTCTAAGGACCAAGGGCCCAGTCTAAAGGAGCTACTATTTGACCTGTAATTGTATCAGTTCAATTTTTGTTTTGTGATTCTATTCTCTTTTACAGTAGTTAATGCATAAGTGTGTTGATGATTTTATATCGTTTGCGTGCAAGAGATAGACATTTCCTTAAGCATTAAATGATTGTTGTTCCAGTTTCTATTACTGAGGCTTGATGCATGACAATTCCTCATAATTTCATATGTGTTGTTCCTTTTACTTAGATTCGCAATTGTTGTTCCTTTCAATTAGTTTACATTTGTTGTTCCTTTCTATTAAGATATAGTTGTTTTTCCTTTTAATAAAAGTACAATTGTTGTCTCTTTCGATTAGATTACAGTTGTTGTTTCTTTCCATAGATAGAGTAATTCGACTTTTCCTTTCCAGTAATTTGATTCATAGTAATAGTCAATTCTGCAAGTCTTTATTTAGATTCAATTATTGCTTTTAGTTAAAATGAATTCAATAGATTAATTAGTTCCTTTCCATTTCACAGCATTAGATTTCAATTCCTAGAATATTTAATGAATGTTTGAGGAACTTGATTGTTGATAAACTCATATTTGCTTTAACTACATGATTTTAGCCTCTACGAGCTATCTGCATAGACTTTGCTGATATTCTTGAGATAAAAGATGAATCCTCGGGTTGATAAATTAATGTTAAACTAAGGCTATTTTTAGACATCTTTAGACCCCAACATTTTGGCACCTTTGTCGGGGAGAATGTCAAAGGTAGCACAGATTGTGCCTCTGGAGGACCAGGTATTGAAGATGGAAGGTAAGAACCTACGCAGGAAATAAGTAAGATGCTTATGCCAATGCCTACCTCCAGCTGACGCAGTAAGAGGTTGCATAGGTGTTTTATTTCTTGAATTTCTTTTTTTTCGCTTGAAGTGTGTATGACTAGGAAGAAAGATCTTGAAAAACCAAAACCACTACCAAAAACTACCAAATCCTGGGGCTTGGTGCTCTCTGGGAGAAGCACTTTTATAGACGATATCATTCGAAAAGTTGAATCTCAGGCTTCGGTTGGACCTAGGAAAGGACCTACCTGAATCCCTCAGGGGGCAATTTCACCAGCTGCAGCCCACGCTGATATTCATAGTAAAACTGAAGGGACTGAGCAAAGATTTCAAATCACACATCTTCCACCTCTCACCCCTTTAGAAGAGGGAAATTATCATAATCTAGAGGAAGGAGGAGTGACCAACGGGGTTGCCAAGGCAAACCCATCACCACCCCCTGACCCTGAATCTCCTGTTAAATGAGAAGGCATACCGGAAATCCCAGATAGAGGAAGTGCAATCAAATCCCCTAGAGGATCAAATAATAAACCACCTTGAATAGAACACTCGGATCAAGAAATTCCCAAAGATTTTTGGCACAACCGAACCAACAACATCCCCAGAACTCCATGTTAGAATATATGATAGTTGATCCAATCGCCAATGCCCCCATGAAAGCAATTCCTTTACAAAACCTCCCAACTTTTCATGGATTAATTTCAGAAGACCCGGATGCATTCCTATTCGAATTTGACATCCTTATGTAGGGGATATGATTACACCTCTGAGCCTCAAAAATTAAAAATGTTCCCCTCCACTTTGAAAGGAGAATCTCTACGCTGGTTCATGGGATTGGGAGGTGGAACTATAAAATCATGGGATGATATGAAAGAGGCATTCTTGACAAAATACCAGGACTATTGTAGGACCAGGGACCTAAAAGATGAGATCTTTCAAATGACTGCAAAAGAAAATGAGACATTAGAAGAATATGTTGAAAGATTCCAATATAATTTACAAAGATCTCCTTATGGAACATTACCAGGTGAGGTGCTCAAAGCCACTTTGATAAAAGGAATGAAATATGAATGGGTAGAAACATTAAATTTAATGGGAAAGGGTGACATTTACCAAGAAAATTATGTTGACATCATCCTATTGTGCATCAGGTGCTCATGAGGAAGTTCACGGACCAGATTAGGGATGCGTACCTCCCTCACCAGAAATAGCCATACTACCAGCGAGGGTGTTATGCGAACTGAAGTCGGTAATCTCTTAGAAAATTTCAAAATAGATATTTTGAGCACTCTAACTACAGAATTGGATGTATTACAGGCCAAACAGAAGCAAGTAGAAGTAGAACAGACTTTGGCCATATTTTGTCACAGATGCAGAAAAAAACATCATCCAAGGGATTGTCCTTTGGATGTGGTTCGAGTTTGTGTTATTTGTGCCAAGGATCATGCAAAGGAGAAATGCCCATTTCTCCCTGGACTAAAATTTGTTTTTAGAAAAGTAGAAGAGGAGACAGAACCATTATATCTAATGGCTCAATGTCATCAATGGAAAAACTGGCCTTCAAATACACTATAGGACCCCTCCTCCTTCTTCTCTGGACAATATAATCAACAAAAGAATTTTGGCAACGCATGGCAGGGCTAGCCATTTACTAATCAAAACTGACAGCCCCAACAATACCCACCTGCAAATTTCACTTGGCCAAACCAGCCCGCTGCAAATCCTAGTTGGTAGAATCAACAAACTACAAGCCCCACTTGGCCTAACACACAATATCCCACCCCACCCTGGAAAAACTCAAATAATAACCGCTACCCCTCGTTGTGGCCCAATACGACTGCCCAAAACCCAAATTGGAATCAGAATTGGCATCGCCCCATGGGGATAAACAATCATTCCCATGGGGATGGCCCCTCAAACCCAACCTACATTGCAAACTCCACTCCAGCTGCCCCAGAACCCCCAATCACAATTGCGCCCTCAATTACCAAACCAACCCCACCCAAATCCCAATAAAACACCATCTCAACTAGTCCAGATTATGGAAAATGGAGAAGGGGAAATCAACTCGGTAGGATGCAATGAAATCTGATTAAGATTGGGGCGCATAATCTCTCCCGAAGAAAATGACATTTCTCAAGAGCAGGAGAATGAAAAGAAACCAACAATAACACCCTCGACTATGGTAATAACTGAAGAAATCAAGCAAGGGGGAAACACAGTCGATCTTGATAAGGATGCAACTCCTTCCCCCTCGTTCCCCGAGAGATTGATGATAAAAAAACCTGTTGTATATCCTAACATCGACATTGTATGGGAACTCAAGAATTTATAAGTCAAGATTCCACTCCTGCAGGCTCTACAAGACATTCCAATTTATGCAAAGACAATCAAGGAACTATGTGGGAGGAAGCCTATTAGGAAAATTAAGAATTCATCATCAACAGTCCACGTAGTAAGCGCCTTGTCTGATCTAATTCTAGGTAGACAAGAACCATTCAAATACACAGACCCAGGGAACCCCATAGTGACAGTTCAGATACAAGGTTGTTCTTTTCCAAATACACTAGTTGATTTGGGGGCGGCTATCAACATCATGACTATGGATACCTGCAACACCCTGGGTTTTAACTCATTTGAACCCACTCCAATCATGTTACAATTGGCGGATCGATCAGTGGTCAGACCAGTCGGCACACTACATGATATAGAAATCTCAGTCGATTCTTGGGAATATCCAACGGACTTTCTCATCATCAACCCAAGAAGTGGACTCGAAGGACATCCATTGATACTAGGCAGACCATGGCTCACAACAACCGATGCATACATTGGATGTCGAACAGGTAATATGGAAATTTCTAGAGAAGGTTTCACAAAAAATATCATCTTATATCCTCCAGCCAAGCCAAGTCTGACCTTCACATATCCACAATTTCCACCACCACGATACCTAGAAAAGGATTTACGAGCCCCTCTTACGCTGGAAGAATCTCTCATACTCAAGAACCATCTAGAGGATGACGTTATTAGTGGGTTTATCAACAACCCAACCATCGTGGGAAATCCAAAATTCCATATGCTCCAAGATGTTCTAGACTGTGAAGCACAGGGAGACTTGCTGGAATATTTAATGGAACAACAAATCCCAACTACCATTGTCCATAACAACAAATCTATTGAGATTGCACCAGGGATATCTCTGAACATTCATGCCAACTTATATGAGAAACAACAACAAAGGCTAATTCAAGTACTCTCCAAATACTAGCAATATTTTTCCTGGGAGTACTCTGATATGAAAGGTATTGATCCGCAAATTTGCACACACCACATTTATATTGAGAAATATGCCTAGCCTATTCGACAACCACAGAGAAGATTGAATCCTCACCTCAGGCATATCGTTAAAGAAGAATTACAAACACTGTTGGACGTAGATTTTATATATCCCATCTCAGATAGTCGGTGGGTTTCCCCTTTAGTGATC
>ML784596.1:103223-136886 GCA_009831015.1 Picea engelmannii
ATTGATCCATCTTCATCTATGCATTCTCATCAAGGACAATACATATTATATTACATCAATCATAAATCAATCAATCCTTTGACATCAATCAATCACTTGACATCAATCAATGACATCAATCAATCACTTGACATCAATCAATGACATCAATCAATCAAACCATTGGCATCAATGACAACATGATCCAACACCTTTTGCCTTTCATCAATCAGGTCCTGGATACTTTGGCAGGGAAAAAATTCTTTTCTTTCCTAAATGGTTTTAATGGGTACAATCAGATTCAGATTGCCCCAGAAGATCAAGATAAAACTACATTCACATGCCCCTAGGGCACCTTTGCATATAGAGTATTTCCCTTTGGACTTTGTAACTCTCCAACCACTTTTCAAAGGGCCATTCCGAGAATATTCAGTGATCTGATCAGTGAAGGACTTGAAGTCTACATGGATGATTTCACTCCTTATGGTGACGACTTCGATCAAGCACTGAATAATCTAGAGAGGGTACTAGAACGGTGCATTGCGACCAGGTTATGTTTAAGCCACAAAAAATTTCACATGATGATGATGGAAGGTGTGGTACTAGGGCATTATATTTCTGCAGGTGTAATTAGAGTAGATCCAACAAAAATAGAGGTAATCCTTAATCTACCTACACCACACACACAAACTGAGGTACGTAGTTCCCTTGGCGCTTCAGGATACTATCATAGATTTATGGAAAATTTTGCAAGAACCGCTGCTCCTTTACATGATTTGACTGGTAATGTAGAGTTTCAGTGGTCTGAAAAGTGTGATGTGGAATTTGCAGGACTCAAGAAGTTGATCTCGATAGCACTGGTGTTGAGGGGACCAAATTGGAAAATACCATTTCACATCTCCATAGATGCATCATATATTTCCATAGGTTCTTTCCTTGGATAGGAAGAAGACAAGAAACCCTATGCCATTTATTTCATTAGCAAGAATCTTACTCCAACTGAACTTAATTATACAGTAACAAAAAAAGAGTTTTTAGCTATTATACATGCCATCAATAAATTTCATCATTATATAACAGGCTATCTAGTTATTATGTATACTAATCATTCTTCTATCAGATATCTAGTTAATAAACTGATTACTAATGGATGGGTCACTCGATGGTTATTACTATTGCAGGAATTTGACATCACCATCAAAGATCGACCCGAGAGAGAAAATCTTGTTGCAGACTTCCTGTCCCGTATACCAAAAACAGATGACTCCTTAACAGTTGAAGATCAATTCCCATATGAGCATCTGTTTTCCATCGCCACAAAACCACCTTGGTACGCTGACATGGCCAATTATCTGGCAGTAGGAAAATTGTTGGCACATTTATCATCAAGGGAAATAAAACTGATCATCCAGTGTAGCGCACGATTCACTTGGATCGGTGGATATCTCTTCCACACAGGAGTTGATCTCCAAATCCGCAGATGCGTACGAGATGATGAAATATACGACATACTAAAGGCCATCCATGATGAGCCCTGTGGTGGGTATTTTGTAGACCATAGGACTGGACACAAAATTTTGCAGATGGTCTATTATTGGCCCTCAATATTCAGAGATGCGAAGAAATATGTACAGACCTACGATAGTTGTCAATGGATGGAAAAACCAGGTCAGGATGATGAAATTCCTTTGAAAGCACAAGTAGTTGTAGAACCATTTGAGAGATGGGCTCTAGACTTCATTGGCCCCTTCAATCCAAAGTCAAATCAGAAGGCCTATATTCTAGTTGCAACGGACTACATGACTAAATGGGTAGAGGCAGAAGCCTTACCAAATGCAACAAAAGAAGTAGTCATCAAATTTCTTTTCAAATTATTCGTATGCTATGGACTACCAAGAGAGATAATTACTGATGGGGGTCACAATTTACAGCTCATAGAATCACCACCACCCTGGATAATTATCATATTAAGCACAAAATTACTTCTCCATACCACCCACAAGAAAACAGGAAAGTAGAAAGAACCAATAAAGTCCTGGAGGCAATCCTGACAAAGATTGTCTCAAAAAACTGACAGAATTGGGCTATTGAGCTCCCAAATTCTTTATGGGCTTACCGCACAACATGGTGTAACACCACTGGCTACTCTCCTTATCACTTAGTCTATGGCAAAGAACCCATCTTCCAAATCGGGTTTGAGATCAAGACTCTAAGGATGGCCCAGGAAATCGGACTGGATCTTACAAAAGCACATAAACAATGCCTTCAACAACTCAACGAATTGGATGAAGCACACCTATCTTCTGTAGAGAGCACACCTATTATTCAGCAACAGAGAATGACCTGGCACAACAAGCATATAAAAAAAAATCATTTAAAAAAGGTGATTGGGTGCTCCTCTATGATTCCAGATTTCAGGATTTTCCGAGAAAATTACAGACACTGTGGCTGGGACCATACGAAGTCAATGAATTCCATGATAATGGAATAGTCACGTTAAGCACCATCGATGGGTCCAGATCTTCATTTTGGTTCAATGGACATCGACTACGACTCTATCATCAACCGCCCTCAAAAAAATATTTCTAACAGGAAGTAAGTAAGGACCCTACCGTTCAAATTTTCGTTGGATGGGAAGGTAACCTAGCCACTCCAACTCCATAAATGATGAATTCTATTGACACTGTACATACTGTATACAATTTTTGTTGTAGATTTTATTTGAGTTGTTATTTTTTATTTTTATTTTTATTTTTTTACAGTCACTTGAGAAAATAAGAACTAGGGAGGATAACTGTAATGAACTCAATTAACACTTTTTTCTATTCTTAACTCTTACTTAATCTCATCACACATACCCTGTCTTTCACATAGAAATGAATATGTCATGTTCAACAGCAACAATTGGGAAACTATAATGAAACTCATAACATTAACAAACCATCCAATACTTAATTTTGAAATAAACCAACCCATAACAATTGAATGAATTTAGTTGATGACTAATCAACCTTATATTCAAGAAAAACACATTTCCAGGTTTCTAAAAATTACTTATTCAGATGGTTAAAAATTTAACAATTGTTGTTCCTTTTGCGCGCTTGCTATTCCTTTGAGTAGAACAACTATTTTTCCTTTGTGCGCGCTTGTTGTTACTTTGATCGGAACAACTATTGTTCCTTTGTGCGCGCTTCCTATCCCTTTGAGCGGAACAACTGTTGTTCCTTTTTGCGCGCTTGATGAACCTTTGAACGAGACAATTGTTTTTCCTTTTGCACGCTTGTTGTTCCTTTGAACGGAACAACTATCATTCCTTTCGCCCACCTACTGTTCATTTTTCCATTCCTTCCCTACATTGTTGAAAACGCCAAGCCATTCCGTTGGGGTACGACGTTCACTAAATAATTTTCACCAACATTATTTATAATTGTCATCACAATAATCTGTCATTATTTTTTGAACTATCTCTCATACCTTATCAAAAAGTTTTTGGATTAATCTCTTCAAAATATCTTAAACCTTGTTCATAATCTGTAAGCACCATAATTCATTTCTTTTCGATTATACATACAAATATGCTTCAATGATATTTCGCCATCATATTATAATAAGGAATCTTAAGCACACTTTTACTTGGCATCCTTACACTTCTTTATGCCATCCCTTACTCTTAAGGAGTAGATGAGCCTCCCTTAATAGAGCCCTTCTAAAAATGAAAATAAAAAAATAAATGTTGGCATAGGGGAAGACCTAGGTTTCAATGCTCAAGAGCACACCAACAAAACCTTAACTACCAGCCCTTTCGGCAACACCTGCGAAGAAGATGAAGTCTCACCCAAGGTAGAGGCAGGGGTGGTTGCAGGACTCAGGTGTCTGTAACCTTAGCTGGGACACAGATATGTGATTATCTTGCTTACAATGCACTTAGCATCATTTTTTCCTTAACATACATTCATTAATACACTTCACAGAAAGCATAGAGCACCGTAGTAATTACTTAGATCTAGCACTTAGCAATGATAAACAGGTTATACTTAATAGATTAAGAACTTAGCATATTATGTATCACATATAGCATGCATTCATATCTCATAATCAAAAATCATCAATAGATCTATCTAAACATATCAGAGCACTTAGCAAGAGAGAGACAAAAACATCATCACAATACACAGAGTTACCGTGGTTCACCCCCACCCTGGGGCTACGTCCACAAAGTCTTCTTTTGTTATTATCTTTTGTAAACCAAGTTACAACACAAATCCTTCAAGATCCTACCCCGCCTAGGACAAGAGATCTTTGTATCTCACTAGATCCTCTTTCCCCGGCTAGATCCAAGCACTAAGTCCTCCCTTGACCCGTGCACTCAATACTTACAATACTTACAGTAGGAACAGTGCTCTTACAATCACACAAACGTCTAATCACATAGATCTACTTTATGCACTAAGCCATTCACTTTACATCACACACCCCCCTTTTCATATGCATTGCCTACCCTTCTATTTGTACATTAAAAAAGTCCTAAATAAGGGCCGATATCCCTTTCCCATTACAATATTCCCAAAAAGCCCAAAAAGCCCAAAAATCCATAAAAAGGGGAGGAGATCATGTGATCTCCTCTTCAACATACGATCCTTCTCCAACTGGATGTCAGAGTACCAAAAACGGTCAAATATGACCAATTATTCCTCAAAACTTGGTCAAGGGCCAACAGGCCCCCAACACTCACCTGTGACTCGTCCCGAGTCACTCAAGTCTGACTAGTTTTGCTTTGAATGCCTTGATATTGGCTCGAGCTGCTTCGACCTGCTACTTTATGATTTCCTCCTGCTCGGTGAACTCCTGGATTAGTGCGTTATTGATTGGTCCTTCTAGGTGTTGCTCTGCTATAATCACAACCTGTTGTAGCTCTGTCCCTTGGTTCTCAATCTCTAAAAATAGTTGACATGCCTTATCCTGCAAAGGTTGAAGTTGCTGCATCACTTCCATGACCTTTCTCTAGATCATGTGGATTTGCTGCTGTGCGACACGTTGCTCGTGGGATCACTTCATTTTATCTATATTTGATAGGGCCTTCAACTACATCTGAAGTGTATCTGCATGTTGCTTCGCCTCCTGGAGCTACGAATCCAGTTTATGTAATTCTGGGTACTCGGTTAGGTTCTCATGTATCTGCGCACTTGTGGTACTTAGTTGTTTGCATTCTTTAGTGATTTCTTTAATCCTTTCTATTGTACCCCAGCCAGTTATTTCTCGCTGGTCACGCTCTTCTTGTGGGTACTTGGAATGATCTAAAGCTCTAAGTCCATGACTCTTTGCTGCAGTTGCTGAATAACTTTAGCAAGCTTCATCACTTGATGGTCTAAGGGTTCTTCGGCCTTTTTTTCTAAGCCGATCACAGATAAAAATGATCTGTTGACAGCTTATTCGATTCCAATCTGCTTCGCGAGAAGCTTCTCCTTCTCCTTTTGGATTTTTTCTCTGTCTCTATCAAATTTCTCATGGATGGCCTCCTTCTCTTGCTGTGCAGCTCGACGCTTCTCTAGGATTTCCTCTTGTGCTTGCTTTAGGGCCTGGGTGGCTTGTGTTGTTACTTCTTCCACTTTCCGAAGGCATACTTCGACTATGTCGGCAATCCTGTGGAGTTGAACTGATTCATCTCCTGCTTCTGTTGTTCCTTCTAGCATGGGTGCAGTGGAGACTGCATGGTTAGACTGAAGTGCTCACTGCACTCCTTGGAGCTCGGCTTCAATTCTGTCATACATCATCTATTTCTTGGCCTCCTGCTTTTATGTAATTTCTTCTATGGCTTCATTCAAAGTTGCGAGGAGAAAACTGAAGTCATCGGGGTTGAGCGTGGTCTTCATCTTGGTCACAATCGCTTTGGCTTTCTTCTTAGAGGAAGACTTCGAAGGTGACCCTTTTCTCTTCTTTGGAACTTCAAATTATTCTTCTAGTTGTTGTTCGACTTCCTCTAGGTCGTCGTTGTTACCTTCTTGATCGGGTGTGATGGAAGTTGTCTTTACAGAGTAGCTATCTACATCTTGAACCTCTTCAGGATTCTTTGTTTCCTTTGTCTTTTTTGTCTTCTTCATCTTACTGGGCCCAGGTGTGTCCTACGCAGCTTTTGGGCTGTCATTATCTGAAATGTTCGATGGATATGCTGGAACAAGGAGGTCTGCCGACCATTCCTTGGTGATTTATTCTAGGTCTTCCTCGGTCATCTTATAATAGGACTGAAGTTGTTCTTGGTGTTCATCAGTGCGTGGAGTTAGGTATATAAAGTGGTGGTCTGCGTTGAACTTTATCAAAGGCCAGAACCTTTGTAAAGTGTTTAGGGTTATGTGAGGTTCAACCCCTATGGCTGCTTTCATTTGGTTATAGTATCTGTGAAAAATGACATTTGATTTCCACTGCTTGCTCATGTCCGTTGAGTACCATAAGGTACTAAAATTCACAGTTAATGGTTTGAATGGGTCAAGGTCAGGGAAGGTTGTTCCTTCTGGTAGCTCCCATGCAACAAAGGCGATCAATATTAGTAGCTAGCTAAAGTAGAATTCATGCCCCTAGTCCTGGGCTTCTCTATAGTCAATTTCTAGTTGATTGACCAAATATTTTGCCCAATTCATTTGTAGTCCCTCTGCACACTTCCCTGCAAGGTCAACTACAAATACGAATACTTGTGTAGGTCTATTCTTATGTACTAGCTTCCCTTCTATCAGCTGACATGCGAGGCGCACTACACCACTCTCTATAGAGGCTACCTTGTAACCTCGCATGCCTTTTTCAACACTTCCATAATCCTCTTTAATATTTTGTGAAAGAGCGTGGTTCGCAGTCTTTCCAGGGTATTACTCATGGGGATCAGGGCCCTGCATGCTAATCCTGGTAATCCTATTGATCAGTGCTGGATCAACAATTATACGACGATTTAACCACAGGTATCCTCCGTGGTAACTTGCTAGCAACAATTTCACACAAGCGGTCACCTTCTAATGTCTGTCGAAGTGCGGTATTTTCATAACATTGAGCAGAGTGGACTGTGCAAGGTTCATCATCCATTATTGAGGGATTATCTTTGAGTTCCAACCCTTATTCCTCATTAATTAATTAGATGGTGCGAGCATGTTGTAGGCTTTACTGTCTCCCAGTTTGAATTCGCAAAACTTCAATGTTGTAACCTTGTCTTGATCTGTGCGATAGGTGCGAACTCCTCTCGGTAGATATGCAAGGATTGGGTTGTATTCAAAGTCTCTAGGGACACTATCCCTATTAATCTCACCACTTAGAGGGGGAATGTAAGCTGGTAGGGTGGTTGGCACTAACTTTGCGTTGGTTGCATCGTCCCTATGCTTAGTTCTCAACTCTGCGCCTGCTCGAGATGTTCCAGCTCAAGCGGTCGATGGGGAGGCTTCCACACCTCTCGATGATGAGGCTTGGAATCCATTGGAAATCACTCTTTCTGACATGACTCTTTATGTCCTTAATCTAGCAAGTACTTCTCTCACCGATTCTTCTACTGCGCTAAGCTCGTCAGACATGTAAGCTCAGGATCACTGCCTCGGGTTGTCAATGGACTGTCGGTATCGTAATCAGATAGAGAATACAACTGGAGTAATCACTGTTTCATAACGTGGGTATTCTGTAAGCTCAAGTTCTCAATTGGAAAATGTGTCTTCCGGGCATGGCGCGACGGAATAAGTAAGTAACTCTGCAATGGACTGCTTGCAACAGATATGAAGCTTTCATTAACTCCATTCTATCCATTCTGGTGCTATCCAATGGTCTACTGGTAACCCATAACTTCTTTTTGATCCGTTCGGAGTGGCGGTCGAACGGTTATATCGGTTCCAATGACTATATTGCTTCGTCATGGCAAAATACTCTATGTCATTGTCCTGATATCTCGGCGAAGCTCCAATTCTGAAATTCTTCTTGCTGCGAAGTGTCCTCTAGAACCTCTTGTAACCTTACAGTACTAACCCTTTTCTTTCTTAACTTCCTAGCCTTATTCCCAGTGATCCTCATCTCAGTAATGCTTTTACCATTTTGATGTTTATCTTCTATGGTCTTAGTTACTTCGCGCTGTTGAAAATCTTTCCTAGGGTTCCTTGATAATACTTCTTTTGTATCAAAAATAGGTAACTCGATCTTCTGCAGATCCTCAAGTGTTCTCTTAGCTTCGACATCGAAGTTGCTAATATTGAATATATGAGATATTCTCTTCTATTCTTCAATCAAGTGTGTGATCCTTCTGGTCATAAAGTCTTTTAACTCTTGCTTCTTCTATTCCAAAACTTTTTCTTCTTCTTTTCGTCTGGCTTGTTCTCTATCAATCCAAGGTTTTCCTACTAGCATGGTAAATGGGGCGTTGTCTTCAACAAATTTAATGATCTCAAAGTCTTCCTCTATCGAAGTTCCATTGATATTCATAGGTATCCAGGCGAGCCTTCCACATATGTTTACTAGCTTTCCTCTGAACAAACTTGTTCCTCCTAGGGAAGGGATCATGGCAGGCTTTCCTATGGCTTCCCAAGTTCTTTCTGTCATAATGTTCACTTTTGTTTCTTCATCAAGAGTATAGTCAATGTCAAAGTCCCCTATTCTGACTTCGATTTTCATCTTTTCTTTGAAGATCTCTGACAACCTACCATATCAGTGGTCATTCAAGGTATCTTTCATCTGTAACAATATCTTTTCTGATTCTTTCTGGGTTTCTACTATAATATTGGTCTCTTGATCTCCTTCAAGGTTTTCTTGCTCCATATTCAGCTTCTCAAGTCTATCAATCATTCTATGGAAATCCAATACTTCATGGTCCATAGCCTTACAATAGAGGCAACTAGGTCTTCTCCCAGGGCATTCCTTAGCAAGATGTCTTGGTCTTATGCAACTATAACATAGGGTTAATCCTCTTTTTCATTTAGATGTTCCTCAATTCCTTCTGTACTGCGCACCAGGATCACGATGACTAGCCTGCAAAAAACTCTTTCTAGGATCCTGCATCCACTTGTTAGTCCAGACATTCTTTCGATGCATAGGTATAACATATCTATCACTATACTTATCAGATCTATTCATATCAAACTTTCTTTTATCTATAGGACAAAATCTATCAAACATACCTAGATCCATGCTTTAGAAACAAAAAAATTCACTTATCTTACTTCTACAGAGCACAAAGCTTCCAAATCTAAAAACTTTTAACTATTCTTACAATTATCAGGGCACATAGCTTACAGATCTTACCTCTTTTCTGCAGATCTGACCTTTTTCTTCACAAATATGACTTATTTTCCTGCAGATATGAAATTTTCCCTTCAGATCTGACCTCTTTTCTTCAGATCTGACCTCTCTTTATTCAGATATGACCTCTCTTGCTTGGAACAAAGCTTCACAAGTCAAACAAAACATTGCGCACTAGGGAAACAGGTCTATGCACATAACTTATTTTGCACAAAGCTTCTTCTTCTTCAGCTCCCAGCAATCACAGTTTCAGGTCCTGGAAACGGAACCATTTGTTGGCATAGGGGCAGACCCAGGGTTCAACTCTCAAGAGCACACCAACAAAACCCTAACTACCGGCCCTTTAGGAAACACCTGCGAAGCAGATGAAGTCTCACCCGAGGTAGAGGCAGGGGTGGTTGCAGGAATCAGGTGTCTGCAACCTTAACTGGGACACAGATCTATGATTATCTTGCTTACAATGCACTTAGCATCAGTTATTCCTTAACATACATTCATTAATACACTTCGCAGAAAGAACAAAGCACCATAGTAATTACTCAGATCTAGCACTTAGCAATGATAAACATGTTATACTTAATAGATTAAGAACTTAGTATGTTATGTATCATATCTAGCATGCATTCATATCTCATAAGCACAAAGCATCAATAGATCTATCTAAACTTATCAGAGCACTTAGCAAGAGAGAGACAAACACATCAGCACAATACACAGAGTTACCGCGGTTCACCCCCACCCTAGGGCTACGTCCACAAAGTCTTCTTTTGTTATTATCTTATGTAAACCAAGTTATAGCACAAAGACTTCAATATCCTACCCCACCTAGGACAAGAGATCTGTGCAGCTCGCTAGATCCTCTTTCCCCAAGTAGATCCAAGCACTAAGTCCTCCCCTGACCCATGCACTCAACACTTACAATACTTACAGTAGGCACAAAGCTATTACAGTCACACAGATGTCTGATCACATAGATCTACTTTATGCACTAAGACATTCACTTTACATCACACACCCCTCTTTTCATACGCATCTCCTACCCTTCTATTTATACATACAAAAGGCCTAAATAAGGGCCGATATGCCTTTCCCATTACAATATTCCCAAAAAGCCCAAAAATACCTAAAAAGGGGTGGAGATCCCATGATCTCCTCTTCGCCATGAGCTCCTTCTCTGACTAGATGTCGGAGTACTGAAAACGGTCAAATATGACCAAGTAATCCTCAAAACTTGGTCAAGGGTCAACAATAAATAAATAAATAAATAAAACTAATAAACTTTTCCCACAAAGAATAGGGGGTCTCATAACGAGCCAACCTACCACGATCATAGGATAATAACATAAGTGACATTTTTCTCGTCAAAGGACAAGGGGTCTCATCATGAGCTGACTTGTTCACTTAAGTTAAATCTAGTGAGTGGCACTATCACTATCTGGCTACCAAACCAGGATAATGGTATTTTTTGGAAAAGGCGAGTCAAATACTTATTAAGGATACAGGCTCATCTAAGGGTTAAAAGGAAACGCTGTCGAGGCTATGGACGCCTGCTAGCAGCAGTGGCTCTGCCTATGGTATGGAAGATTACCTTAAAAACCAAGTTTCTGTGTGTCTCTAGATTTCCTTCACTCAATAACGGGGCTATCATTTCGGTTGTATTCAATAAACCTGAGAAAAGTAACAACATTATGATATGTGGGATATTATTTTAAAATGAACAGATTTAATTTATTCATCTTATTAATCCTTAAAACATTTTTTGAGTATAGGTATAATAAAATCATTTTTTTTTCACAAAATAGGACTGACGTTTAATGATTACCATTAACATATGTTGTTTGAAATTAATGATGGGTCCCCATCGGCGGTGGCAGTACAATCATTACCCCGCACCAGCAATACTTGCACTCATTACATTCCCCTACATTGACGGTCGAGGTCAACCTCTACATTAATGAGGGGAGTGGATGCTCGACACGCTTTTCGATAAGATAGTAATGATTGTAATAAATACCCACATTTGTAAACACTTTTTGTTCTATGATATTTTCTATTTTTGGTAATTTTTTTCCTCCAAGATGGTCTAACCAAGTCTGCTACCAGGAACGATATTCATTCACATTTTCTCACAAAAATGGGTGGCAGAAGTGTGCACATGGAGCCAACTTTACTATAGGTTACAGAGAAGTAAAGATAAATCCTACACCATCTGGGGTGGATGGAGTACTTCAACCATTTGCAAGGATATGACACGTATGTCATGCTTGAATTCTTTCAGAATCTGCAAGGAGAAATCTCTATGGTCCAAGGCATACGAATCTCAGTCACCCCGAAAATCTTAGTAGAGGTCACATACCTCCCTAACACAGGCATTCAGTGGACAGGAAGATACAAAGCATTGAAGGAAGCTGTGGAATCTTTCACATACCCTGGGGACGAATTGGATAAGAAGGGAAAGGGACTTAATCCTAGTACCCTCAAGGAACCATGGAAGGATCTGGCAGGGATAATTCAGTGGTACATCACCTATGATGGATGATACGATGTAATTCGACCTCTCCACCTCAAATTGTTGGCATCCTTAAAACAACGGTTAGTACTTAATCTACCTTTCTTTCTGAATGGCATATTACACGAGGTTTCCTTAAGAACACAAAAGTACAAGGATCTTGTTACTGTTATCAACCACCACATATTAGTTAAACTGATAAAAAATAAAGCACTAAGTCAAAATAAATTGACCTTGGATAGTCTGATTGAGGCCAATAGACCTTGACAACTGGAGAAGCCTGAATTATTCCATGAAGACCCACCACAGGAAATTGAAGATAGACAGGAAGAGGAGACTACCGCCCAAAGAGAAATTCCATCTCCTCAAACTGAATCTGAGGCAGACCCTGCCCAAATCATAGAGGCCCAGACCTCACAAACACAGGAATTAACAAAAAAGAGGAAGAGATCAATGACTACCCCTAAATCCATCATTGAGACAAGGAGGAGAAGCAGACGAATTCAGGAAATGACTGAAGCAATTAAGGATACAACAAAACAACCTGAAGAACTTCAGAATTTTACAGAACAGTCTCTACAGGAAAATGTTCAAGAAATTGGGCAAGTAGAAAAAACCTCACAAAGGAATGATCAGGAAGAACCCAACCAACATTAGAGCATCCGAAAATACAATTTTTGAAGAGCTATGAGGTATAAATAGATTAGGTTTTGGGGAGCTTAGGAACCTCAATTGACAGAGGCACAAATAATCCAGAAAAATGCCCAGAACAAGCCTCCTCTTCAAAACCAGCTGAAGATTTTCCTGATATTGAAATGTCTTTCCCAGAGGACATAGCACAGGAAGAACCTCATTTTCAAATGAGAATCCCTCTTGGACAGACAAAACATTTGGAAGGAACATAGGAACAACCATCTGCTTTCCAGAATGAAGAAGACCTTGAGACCTCTCATAAACAGAAATCAACCAAGAACCATAAGAAAATTAGAAAGTTAAAAAAAGAAAACAAATTGTTGAAGAAAAAGGCTAAGAAGGCTAAAGTATTAAATCAGAAGGTGGGTAAACTCAAGGAAATTATTAAGGAATTGAGGAAATAGTTAGAATAAACAGATAAGGCCCACAGAAGAAAGAAAAGCAAAAGGGACAGATTGCAAGGAAGAAACCCTCTTCCTAAAGAAGCAGTTAGTACAAACTCTATGGGGATACAAACAAAAATAGAAGAAGCAGTCTCTACAAATTCTGTGGGGATACATACAGATAACCCAGTCTTAAAGGAAACAACTCAACTCCTTGAGCATAATGCTACCATCAAAATATTGGAGGAAGAATTGATGTAGTCTCAACAAACCTTGATTCAAAACAGATATGAATTACTGACTATAATAGAGCGTCAGGCATTCCAGTTCCAGGAACAAAGTGTTATTATAGATAGACTGAAAGCAGAGCTTACACAGGCGCAACAAGCAATAACTCAATCCAAAGAGGAGATGGGCACTATGGAAGAATATCGAGCATCCCAATCTCAGGCACAGGGTGCCACTATTGATAAGTTAAAGGCAGAGTTGGGACAATCCCATCAAGCATTGGCTCAACACAAAGATGAGATGGTCACTAGGGTTGAACATCAAAAGGTTGTTAAACAACTAAAGTTCATGTCAGCAACATAAAGTGAGACTTATGTTGAGCTCACCAGAGCCCAAGGGAAGGTAAAGAAGGTACAAACCCAATTGGAAAAATCTTTGGATCAAATCAAAGAAATCTGTGATGTCTACTCTGATGCTATCAATTGCAGAGCCCCTGCCACCAATTACACTTTATTATTGCTGGAATGATATCTGTTATTGATATTGAAGGTCATCAGAGAAGGTAAACCCATTTCATTTGTCACTGTACCTGAGTTTATTTCATGTTTCAGAGAGCAAAACGAAAAGGTACAATACCTTCTGTGTGATTTATACTTTCATAATTTCATTCTGGAAGAAAAAAGGAAAGATAACCCTAGCCCATTCATAGGTGACATACAGTTTCAGAAATTTTTATCATTTACTCAGAACCAAGTCAGATGGGGTAAAGCTTACAAAACCTTCATGAAGAGGGAAACTGGGCTAGATCTCTAGATCAGAGGAGAGCCTCTAAAGTCCTTTCCAGCCATTATGCGACAGAAAACCTTCATGAATAGGGAGGGGGTCGTAGACTCCTTATCCCCTATCCATCTACAGGTTATACGTTCAGGTATCACACATTTTAGAGAACTCAAGGAAGAAGCTCTTGTGTCCTCTAAAATGAGATGGGATGCATCCTCCAGTGAAGTGAAGAGTAGAGAACCCTTTGAGCACAAAAATTTCTTTGTAGCCACCTTCATAATAGAAATATATTCTAGACTACTCCAAGAGGAAGGACCTGCTTGGATTGGGTGCAGATATAATCCCCCTATAATCTGGTTTCCTCCAGAAAGTTACCAAAAAGATTATCAAATTAACAAGAAAAGGGAGGATGTTGCTTTTGGAGTACTGAAGAGAAACAATTGGTTCAGGAGACCCGGTGAACCAACTTTTCCACCTTACAACATTACTTCTTTACATGTAAGATCTCAGCTTGCATGGGGACATGCAAGAAGGTAAGCTGGGGGGTATGTTAGGTTATGAAAAAGGTATAAATATCTTTCTTTTTCCCACATTTCATGATATCATCTTGATTGACTTTTCGGTTAATTAGGAAAAAATAGGATAGAAAATGAATAATATACCCTCTAGCGTTATTGTTGAAATTAGATTACATAGATCCTAAAATATGATTGGAATTGTTTGATTTTGTTACAGGATTGGTTGAATATTGTCAAACCCGATATAGCAAAGGACATCTTGAAGATGTGCAAGCTATTGGAGGTTGAGGACTTTATGGCGCAAGGCAGTTTTGAAGATGATTGAGTTTCTTATATTGTAAATTTATAATAGTAAAGCAATCCCGAGGATCTCTCGATCCTCGGGATAGGTTAATTTACCCAGACTATTGTAATATATAAGGGGTAATAGATCCTAGAATGGATATAGAAGAATTGCACCCAAGAACTCAGAACTTAGAATTTCTCTGCGTTAGCATTTTTTCCAAATGTTGTACCAGCTATGAAATCAATAAAATCTTTGAACGGTTTTACCATTTCTACATACTGAGTTTCGAGTAGCGGTGCTTCTAAGGACCAAGGGCCCAGTCTGAAGGAGCTACTGTTCAAACTGTAATTGTATCAGTTCAATTTATGTTTTGTGATTCGATTCTCTTTTACAGTAGTTAAATGAATGCATAAGTGTGTTGATGATTTTATATTGTTTGTGTGCAAGAGATAGACATTTCCTTAAGAATTAAATGATTGTTGTTCCAGTTTCTATTACTGAGTTTTGATGCATGACAGTTCCTCATAATTTCATATGCGTTGTTCCTTTTACTTAGATTCACAAATGTTGTTCCTTTCAATTAGTTTACATTTGTTGTTCCTTTCCGTTAAGATATAGTTGTTGTTCCTTTCAATAGAAGTACAATTGTTGTCTCTTTCGATTAGATTACAGTCACTGTTTCTTTCCATAGATAGAGTAATTCACCTTTTCCTTTCCAATAATTTGATTCATAGTAATAGTCAATTCTGCAAGTCTTTATTTAGATTCAGTTACTTCTTTTAGTTAAAATGAATTCAATAGATTAATTAGTTCCTTTCCATTTCACAACATTAGATTTCAATTCCTAGAATCTTTAATGAATTTTTGAGGAACTTGATTGTTGATAAACTCAGATTTGGTTTAAATACACGATTTTAGCCTCTACGAGCTATCTGCATAGACTTTGCTGATATTCTTGAGATAAAAGACGAATCCTTGGGTTGATAAATTAATGTTAAACTAAGGTTGTTTTTAGACATCTTTAGACCCCAACACAACTATCCTATGAAAGCAAGTAAATAAACAAGCAAGCAACTATTCTACTAAAGAAAATAAACAAGTAATCAAAGACAACTAACTAACCTATTAAAGAAAGTAAACAAATACAACTAACTAATCCTATTAAAAAAAGTAAGCAAAGACAACTAACTAACATATTAAACAAAATAGACAACTAACTACTCTAATATAACTTCTACTACAAGTAATCAAATTAAAACTTATCATTGAACAACCATCTAGCCTAAGAGGCAAGAGGACTACGTTCTTAACTCAAAACTATTTCTAATTCATGAAAGGAAATCTATCTTATTGAAAGCAAGAAAGACTAGCAACTAACCTTTAATCTATAATAAGCAAATTGTTCTCTAACCTATCAATGTAGAAGACTATCTACCCTACATCAACAATAAAACTATCTTCTAAGCTATGAAAGAAACAAAATATATCTTTTGATCTATGGAAGCAGGAAAACTATCTTTTTAACCTATGAAAGCAAGAAAACTATCCTTTAACCTATGAAAACATGAAAACTGTCTTTTAACCTATGACAATTCAAATATAATGCTGGTGGTTGTGTGAATGTCTTCGGTGTCGGATGATATCTCGATGGCACTTGACAACAAAGGAAAATTCAAGCGGTATAAGATCAATACTGATCTCAATAGAAAAGTGAAAGGTATGGATTAAACAATCCAATGAGAATTTAGCCATGACAAAAGAAATTGTCAATTACCCTGCATATTCATTTATTAACCATCAACAATATAACAAGATCATCATTGTACTTCTATACTACGTAAGCAAAACTAGATTCAACCATTAACTAAGAAATATAATTGCAATTTAATTCTAGGAAAGGAAATTACATAAATTGAAACTATGCTACATCTATTCTAACAATTCAAAGTTCAAACTACAATAAGAAAATGCTTAAAAACATAAATTAAAACATGACATTAAAAAGTAAACTAACAACTACATTAATGAACAACTAGCTAAGCCAATTCTATATAAAAATGAAATAAGCAAGCTATGATTAGAAACTGAAATTGATCCTATCCATCCATCAAATCCTTGTCGAAGAAAGCTCAAATAAAAACTTTGTTCTATTCTAATTAAAACTCTGTTTTAAACTTGATTCTAAAATCATAAATAAAAACATAATCTAATATCTAACTACACATGGGGTTAGTCTAGGGATCTGCAGATATGTTCCTAATTACAAGATTAATGCATGCTAAAACAATTCATCATACTAACCTACAAAATAAAGTCAAAGCAATTAAATTATAACAACAAACTAATTAACATAATAAAAATGCATGTACAAGAAAATAAAGAGAACAACTAAACTATGAAATGCATAAACAAACACAAAGACAGTTACCAGACTGCTGGTGGCCCCCCCAGCAAGTCCTGGTAACTTTTTAAAAGCACACCACGCACTCAACAAGATGAATTCACCATAAAATCTCAAAAACGCAGTTCTTGTATAATCTGGCAATGTAAAATGGAAAAACAGAGTAAAAATGTGTTTCTACCTATCACACTAATGCTTCTGCTACTTAACAACTATATGACCACCTTGGTGGTATTTTTAACGTTTACAGACCAAGTGGTCGACCACAGGAGGGTCGAACCACTTATAAATTCGACAATTTGCATTAAATGATGCCCTAACTGATAAAACAGAGCAAGCCAATAATCGCTCAGCTGAACAACCAAAACTGAGTTTTTGGGAGCTCAGTATCTGAAGGGGGCAAGCATGAAAAAAACCCACATTCCTGATTTTCCCATCACTGGCTGCCAAGTCGCCCTCCATTTTTTTGCAATACGCAGTGCTGGACAGAGTGCCAGATCGGGTACCGGAACGAGTGTTGGAAGGAGTGTCGGACTGAGTGTCGGAAGTAGAAATGTGGTGTGTTTTTTCCCTATAACAGTAGAAAAATGTGAATTATCTCTTGGTAATCATAAAACATCATGAATTATACCCAATAATGACATTAAACATGAATCACACGTACTTGGTGGAGAACATATCGTTTTAACATAAAATTCTTCAAAAATCTCCGTCAAAATATGAAAAACACATATGTACATGCCGCAAAAGTGTATAATAACCGTCATAAAAGTGATCATAGCTTGGGCCCAACACGCTCAATGATATAAATAAAATTTCTATCTGCGTGAAACTTCACAAATGGTCTGAACGTGTGCAGGGTGTTTGGCGTCATACGAGGGAAAAACTCAATATCCATTTTCAATTGGAGGTAATAGGTGTGGAACACCGTGTTTGACTGCCATTGTTTAGCCATGTCTCTCCAATACCAGAGCGTGGTGAACTTCGCAGCTAAGGGTTCGGATGGCTCAATCTCAGAGAAGGTCACACCTTCTGTCATCTCCCAAGCAATGAAGGCGACGAGGATCAACAACCAACTGAAATGAAAATCATAGCCCTGATCCTAATCTTCACGGCGTTCTTTCTCTAACTGGTTGATGAGGTAGCTCACCCAGTTCATCTGTAGTCCTTCAATGCACTTTCCCATGAGGTCAAGAATGAACCTTGTGACCTGTGTGGGTTTGTTCTTCCTTACTAGCTTACCAACGATCAACTGTCAGGATAGGCACACTGCACCATTCTGAATGGAGGCTACCTTGTAGCCTCAATTCCCTTTCTCCACATCGCCATAGGTATCTTTAATTTTCTGCACCAGAGCATGATCTTCAACCTTCTTTGGATAAAGGTCTTTTGGGTCTAGTCCTTGCATGCTTAATCCGGTGATCTGATGGATTAGAATCATATCTACGGTGATGCGTCTATCTAGCCATAGATAACCACCATGGAAACATAACAACAGGGGTTTAACACACGCGTTAACCTCCTGGTTCCTTCCAAAGTGGGGTATCTTCATTACGTTCAGGACAGTGGACCTCGTGATGTCCATGGTCCACGATTGGGGGATGATCTTCAGCTTCTTCCCCTTTGTCTTGGTCAAATACTTATGTGGTGCGAGCATTCCATGGTTCTTGCGGTCTCCCAAGTTGAATTCATTGATCTTCAACATCATTATCTGTCCTAGTTGTGGTCCATCTACGCGTATCCCCTTCGGGAGGTATGCAGTGATCAAGGTATAGTCGAAGTCCCTCGAGACACTGTCGCAACTAACCGCACCATCCAGAGGTGGGATATAGTTGGGCATGATAGATGGGATGAACTTCGCATTCACCAAGTCATCACAATTCTTGGTTCATTTCTCTGTAGCAGATCGGGATGGTCCATATCCACGAGCAGTCGACGGGGATGCTTACAATCCTCTTGTTGACGAGGATTGGACTCCTGTTGACATGACCTTCTCATCCATGAGGTCTATGAGGATCTCTTCGATGGATTTCTCTATTGCACTGAAGTCACTCGACATGCACACTCGAGATCAGGTTGGTGATCAAATACTCAATGTAATAGAATGGGTGGTGAGGTCTCAATAGGCACAACGTGAAAGAAACTAGTTCTCTATGGGATCGAATAATCACTATTTGCAAATGTGTTCTCGATGCAACACTTGATGGGATAAATAGATAACATCGTAATGGATTCCTCCAATGGGTAGGAACGCCTCAATCAATGCAATTCCATCCATTATGGTGTGGTCCCAACGGTCTAATGGTGATCTTTCCGGCCATAACTATGGTTCGAGCCATTTTGGAGCGTCGGTATAGTGATCGGGACACCTCCAATGGTCATATTGCTTCAACGTGGCGAAGTTCCAATCTTCATTGTTCTGCTATCCTGACGAAGTTCAAGTTCTGTAAACCTTCCTTCTGCAAAGTCCGCTCTGGAACTTCCTGCAATTTTTCTAACCTTGCTTTCTTCTTGTTGAGATTTCTGGCTTTCTTCCCTATGATTTGAGTCACTAGGTTCCTCTTTTCACTATTTTTCTTATCTTCTCTTAGCATAGTAACTTCTCACTGTTGTAGGTCGTTCAATGGTAATACTTATTCTCTTTCTGAGGTAGGTGCTCCACTCTCTTGTACATGCATGTGTTTCGAGTCTTCCTGTGTTATTTCAACTTTGACATCCAGATCTCTGGTCCTCAGTAGCTTCGATTTGTCCTTCTGTTCTTCCATTAAGTGCGCTATTCTCCTAGCCATGAAATTTCTTAGTTCTTGATTTTTCTGTTCTAGATATGCCTCTTCTTGTTTCCTTCACATCTGATCTTTCTTAATCCAGGTCTTTCCTAGAAAAATAGAAAATGGGGAGTTGTTCTCAACAAACTTAACGACCTCAAATTCTTCCGTTGTCAAAGTGCCATGTGCACTCATAGGTATCTGGGTAAGTCTTCCACATAGGTTTATCATCTTCCCTCTCAAGAATCCTATTCCTCCCAATGAAGGAACCATAGTAGGATTTCCCAAAATTTCCCAAGTTCTTTCTGTCATAATATTCACTTGTGTTTCCTCATCTGAACACAGTCTATGTCGAAGTCTCCTATTCTTGTTTCTATACACTCCTTCTCTTTTAAGATCTCTGATAAGTTGATGTCTCTGTGATCATTCAGGGTTTATTTCATCTGTAATAATAGAGTCTCTGATTCTTTCTGGGGTTCTATCATTTCCTTAGTTTCCTACCTTGTCTCATGGTTTTCTTGTCTCATATTCATCTTTTCAACTTTAGCAATCATTCTAGGGAAATCCAAAACTTCATGGTCCATAGATTTACATCAAAGACAACTAGGACTTCTACCAGGTCATTCCTTAGCAAGATGGCCCGGTCTTCTGCAACTGTAACAAAGAGTTAATCCTCTCTTTATTTTAAATGATCCCCAACCCTTCCTATACTGCGCATTGGGATTATAGTAACTAACCTGCAACAAATTGTTTCTAGGATCCTTCATCCATTTGTTAGTCCAAACATTCTTTCTATGCATAGGAATAAAATATCTTTCATTACTTTTATCACATCTACTCATATCAAATCTTATTTCTTCTAGTTGTGCCCTAGTTTTCAGACTAGGACAAAACCTATCAAACATACCTAGATTCATTCTTTTGAAACAAAAATTTTCACTTATCTTATCTTTCTTAGAGCACAAATCTTTAAGATCTTACCTCTTTTCTTCATATCAAACTTATTTCTTATCATAGAGATTCACAATCAAGTAGAATACTATGCACTAAAGAAGCAGATCCATGCACTGAGATTTTTCTTTTCTTCAGTTCCCAACAATCACAGTTTTATGTCCTAGCGACAGAACCATTTGTTGGAACAGGGGAATACCCAGGGTTCAATGCACCAACAAAACCCTAACTATCAGTCCTTTCAACAACACCTGCAAAGAAGATGAAGTATCACCCAAGGTAGATGCAGGGGTGGTTGCAGGACTCAAGTGTCTACAACCTATATGGGACACATATATGTGATCACAGTACTTAACAGAGCACTTAACAGTTAATATTCATCAGTATTCAACCCTTAGTCACATCACAGGTCAAAACCCTAGTTACAGAACAACGCAGTACTCAACTAGATCTAACACATCCAAGCACTTAGCATATGGAAATAGATCAGATATAACATTCATTCAAATTACTAATCACTAAGCTACTATATCATATGCATCTAACAAACATATCACAACACTAAGCATAAATCACAACAATCACATAACAACCATAAAGCACAAGGCAACCATAACACATGATATACGTGGTTCAGCCCAGTGTGGGGCTATGTCCACCAAATATTCTTCTTATTTATTGTCTTTTGTCAATCTATTTACATGCATAGAGCCACAGAACCCACTCTGCATAGGACAAGAGATCTGTGTGCACCTTGGTAGATCCTCCTTCCCTAAGCTAGGTTCAAGTACATAGTTTTTCTTACAACTAATTGCACTTAGCCCTGCAAGTTCTCAACACATAGTATGCACAAAGCTAGCTTGATCACATAGATCTAATTGATGACATCACTTTCACTTAGCACAACATCACATGTGTCTCTTTATCACACAAACCCCCTTATTACATCACCTAGATATCTATTTATACATTCCAAAATGGGCCTAAACATGGGTAAACCCATGGGCTGACATCCCATACCCGTTACATAAACCCTAAACCCAAAAATTCCCTAAAAAGGGGCCGAGATCCCGCAATCTCTGCTTCACCTTCGACTAGCCTTTCGAAGTCCCCAAAATGGTCAACAATGACCAAGGTCTTCCAAAACTTGGTCAAGGGCCAACAGGCCCCCAGGAGGAGCGCGCAAAGGAGCAGAATAGATCCCAGCCATTGGATCTGAGCGAGTGGATCGATAGTCATCAGATCTAGGTGAGTTTCATGATGTTTAACCCTAAGGGTCCTTCGGACTTCAGAAGTCTAGAGGTTTTCCATACTTAGGCACAGAGGATACAAGTTCCCCGAAGCCTCGGGGAGCTAAAGTAATTGTTGACCATCCGTTTGTAGAGGACACGTGTCAGTAGATTAGGGGTGGTCCAGAAGACCGACCATCCAGGAGAATAGAGGGGACAAGGTTTTGATTTCTTCGAAGTCCTGAAGTCCAAAGTTGAATCAAGTCCTCGCTCATAGGAGGACACATGGCGCTAGATACCATGGTCTAGAACCTCATTACTATGGAGGAGGTGAATGTATGTTGGGTAGAGTCAAGAACTGTTGGAGCTCCAGAGGTTGGAGCACATCGTAGCCATTGATCATAGAGGACACACATCAACAGATCCTGAGATATGGAGATCCATAACTCTAGAGAAATTGGTTTGAGTTGAGTCAAATACTCTCGAATCTCTGAAGGTCGGAGCACATCCTAGTCGTTAATCGGGAGGAGATACGTGGTGGGATATCTGGAGGTTCAAAGGTATAACACTCTAGAGGAAATCGAGCACATATTTGTGAGAATTATCGGAGTTCCATACAACGAAGCTCGTCCTATCCATTGATCCAGAGGAGGGAAACGCGGAGCATAGATATTCCACTTCATTGGTTCGTTGGTTCAGGGAGAGCAGGGCGCAGAGTATTGAAGACTCACGAAAGTCTGATGGTCAGACTCCATCCCAATCCTTGGTTAGAGTGGACATGTGGTGCTAGATCATGAATTCCGGAGACCCGACACTCCGAAAGATTTGAGTTGTAATTTGAATTGGGCATAGAACTCCCAAAGGCCAAAGGTGGAGTTAATATCGACTGTTGATCGAGGGGAGCCACGTGGAGAGAAAGTATGAATCTTTGGTAGTTCAGTGCTCCAGAGGGTTGAGGTTATGGCCAGTCTGGAATTCCTGAAGCCTAGAGTCCCGGAGTAGATCTGGGCCATGATTTCTGGAATAGGTGTGGTCTGTTGATTTGAGGCCTTTGCATATTCTCCCATTCAACTATTCTGGGTTTTGGAGGTATAGTGTTGCAGGAAAACTCTCGAATGTTGGAGCCGTGAAGTGAAGTATAAACTATTGATATGTGGAGGAAGGATACTCGTATGATATATTGGTTCGGAGTTCGACACTTCGTGAGCATAGCAGGTTGGAGCAAGGAGAATGACTAAAGCATGAACTCCTGAAGTCATTTACGAGTTGTCGATCGTGACGAAGATTGGGGACTATTGATCCCAGAGGTTTTCATAGGTTCGCCGAATTCAACGTTCGATGGTTTTTGGAAGGTTGTGAAGGTAGATCGCCCGGAGCCCAAAGTACCCAGAGCTTCCAACTGAGTGCATTCTATTAGCGCCTGGTCACGACCCAAGGCCATATTTGGATTTTGGCCAAGAGAAAAGGGGCTAGAGCCCGAAGTTTCTTCTAAAAGGAAAATAAGTGGTTTAGCCCATGATTTTTGGCCTGGAGTCACCTGGAGGACTCCACTGGAGTATTAGGATCCTCACTAGTTGTTTTGAGGCGAAGGAATTTAAGGAACTATGTTTGATTTTGGGGGCCTAGCAGGGGCCCAAAGAGCCAATTTGGCTCTCGATTGTGAACGATCATAGACCAAGAGGTCGCGTGGACCTTGGGAGAGGGTGGGGTCTGCATCAGTTTGGTAGCATGAGAAATGGTGCTTGTATGATCTTTATTTTCATCTCATCAAAGGAATTATGTTGATTCTTCCCCCACTTGAAACTCTTACTTCCCATTGTTATTGCGTGGAGTGGTGAAGTTACCGCTAAAAGCGAAGCTATGAAATTTTTCAAGTAAATTTTGCAAGTACTATGCTACCCCAACAAAGATCCTAAATTTTGTGCACTTTATAGGAACTGGTCATTTCATGATGGCCTCCATCTTGGCAGGATCTATCTTGATCTCACCTCCATCGATCACATACCCTAGATACACCAAATATTGTTGAGAAAAGTCACATTTCTTGAGATTGGCCAACATCTAGTGCTTCTTCAGGGTATATAAAACATGCATAACATGTGAGATATGATCCTCCTAGGTAGCACTATAAATCAATATCATCCAAACAAAAAATAACAAATGAATCTAGATAAGGGTGTAAAACATAATTCATTATTATCATAAATGTAGGTGTGTTGTATAAATTGAATGGAATAACCAACCACTCATACAAACCTTTCCTTTTCTTGAAGGAAGTCTTCCAGGTATCTTATTCTTTGAATTATACATGGTGATATCCTGATTTCAAATCTTGATCAGTGAAGTAATTGGCATGTTGCAATTGTTCCAAAAAATCATCGATCCTGGGAAGAGGGTACCAATTATTTAGTGTAATCTTGTTTAATGCCTTGTAATCGATACACATTCTCCAAGTCCCATCCTTCTTGGGAAGAATTATTATGGGTGACCCACAAGGTGAGGTACTTGGTGGAATCACACCTTTCTCCAACAACTACTAAAAATTATTTTTTACTTCATTTTCTTCTAGAACAGACTTTTTATATATCCCAATACTCAGTAATGGGAAGTATGGCAATTTATGTATTTTGTGCTCCACATCCCTCTTGAGTGGTATCCCTTTAGGCTTCTGGAACACTCCTTTGAATGCATGTAGAAACTCCTCCAAATAAATTTTTTCTCTTTATTACACACCTCTAGGGATGCATTAGTCTTATTGACTCATCATTAGACTAATTTTCTCTTAAGAAAAGTAAAACATATTTCTTTCTAGAATTGATCAATTTCTTAGTTTGATTGACACTTACCAGTGGAAGTTTTTATTTACCTTTGTGTGTGTTGATGATGAAGGATTTATTGTCCTTGATAAGGTGGTACTGGTTGGATATCCACATGAATATAGAATCCCTCATATACATGTATGTAATTCCAAAAACTACTCCACATACATCCAGTGGTACTACATCCAATTATACTTAATCTATAAAATCAACACTTACAACAAATTTAATCTTGCACTATTTTTTTACCTTGATCTGTGCATCCTTGTTTACCCAACCCAATGGATAGGGGATAGGATGGTTGTGAACCTCCAATCCAAGATTGATAACTAGATCCACTACTATGAGATTAGCTTGTGAACCCGATTTTAACAGAGCATTTATCTTGGTCTTCTTGACCTGAATATTGATGTGGAAGATCTTGGTCATATTCTTCTCTTCCTGGTGATGAAGGATACTAAAATTTACCTACTTTTGCATAGATTTGAAGACAATATTTTCATTGATCCAGAAGGATCCAAAAATTTCAAAGAGAACTAGGAGGATCCAGAAATTCTTAGAACTTGATAATCTCAAACTCTCTCGAAAATGAATTCATTGCATAGATCTTGGCGATAGCTTTCCAATTACGGAAAAATCACCTCGAATGGAGATCATATGAAAAATATATGGCCAGTTAAAGTTTTGGTCAAACCAGATCAAAGGCCCAAAAAGGAGGTTACACATGGCACCACTGGAAGGGTGACACATGGCACTTCCATATAGGATCATACGATGTTAACATGACAATACCAAAGAGCACCATGTGGCACATCGTACAACTGACTGGACAAGATGACAAGGAGACCATATAGGCACAAGTGGAGCAATAAGAGACTTCCACATGGTAGTCTCCCATTGTCCTTTTACGGTTAATGATTATCAAACATTTTTTGGGTTGACTAGAGTCAAAACTCCAACCTCATGCATGCAATCCTAACGACTTACCAATATTCCAAGAGTTTTGACTTAATATTCACATGGAATCATATTTATTTAAGTTTTTTTAAGGTTTAAATCAATGGAAAAAGGGGGTCGAGGGCTAGACCCAACCCATGTTTTATACTACATCCAATGTAACCAAGTGCCGAAATTCGTGGGAGGTAACAACAAATATGTCATTGGTTGAAAAACATACTATGTATATATATAATATATATAGTTGCATAAAGTACCAAAGGAGGAGAGGTTTGCGGATATGAATCCACGACTTCCCCTTTATTATTCCAATGCCTTAACCACTACACCAAAGGCGCCCTTTGTTTAGGGCTGCCAACAAACCTATAATTAAGGTTTACTTGTGATTGTGCATAGTGGTTAGGGCCCACACCCTATTTAAGTTAGTGCTCAGATCGAGGAGCACACTAAGTATGAGGTATTGAAGTACATGCATATGGGTCTCGAAGTTCATGCCAAGGGTATCTAGAATTTGAGTTTTGCATCATAATACATGCCAAAGGGTTCCTTGAGGAAATTATAGGGTGTTTATACTCATTTTTCTCATAATTTAAAGAGGAATTCGATGGTGTACTTTGTTTTTGAGTTTGAGCAATGAGTAAAAAGGTCATTGTAAAAGTAGAAGTGTTTTAGCATTACTAAAGAAGTCTCGATTAGAAGCGGACCCAGAGATGTATCCCAAGTTGGGTGAACTCCATTAACAAACATGTGTATGTGTGTTATTATTGTTGTTCTATTTCTCTTAGTTATATTGCAAGTTAATTATCATTAAAGTGATTTTGGATAGATAAGTAAATTCACATGTATTATGCAATTAGTCAAACATTATTTATTATTTTGAAATCAAGTTATATGTTTATGTGTATTAAATATTAATTAACATCTAAGTATTTTTTAGATCAAGTTGGTAGCAGAGAAGGTTTTGACAAGCGTTTGTAAGTAAATGCTTACAAGGTCTAGATTCAATCTTGGTAAAGGAAATATTGCAAGTTACAAATCAAATATTCAAAGGACATTTCATAAGAGAGACATGGTTTCTGAAGGAAACGAAGGATAAGATCCTCCCATGAGACCTGGGGGAATTATGGCTACACTTCATTCAATGAGGGAAATAATAGATGATTTATATCGAACAGTCCATACAAATGGGGATGGATAATCTTTGGTAAAATATGAAGGAGGAGATGAAGGTGGTATTGTACCTTCAGAAATATCTTCACCATCATCCTCATCATCATCTACCAATGGAGAAAGTGAACATTCTTCTCAAAAGAAGAATCCCTATAACAAGTATTCTTTCTCTCATACTCATAATTTTCCTTCATTGAAATTAGATGTAAATTTGGAACTGGCAATTTATGATAGAGAATTGAGTGCACAGAAGTTGGACAATTGAATCAAACAAATAGAGGTATGTTGTATGGTACAAAATATCGTGGATGACACTACAAAGATACAATTGTCTACTCTTTGACTAGGAAGTACAACTTTGATGTGGTGGGAGAGTAAGACACAAGTTGATCTCATTCAACAGGAAAAAATAATTTCTTCTTGGGATGAATTTACTGTTGCAATAAGAAAAAAATTGTATCCATTGGATTATGTGCAAACTGTAATAATAGAATGGAAACATCTCAAACAAGGAAAAGGGAAAAAAATTCAAGTATATACACAAGAGTTTAAGAAGAAGGCACTATCTTTGGTAATTTCGTTATATACTCAAGAAACTCTTCTAAAATATATTGGTGGTATGCATTCATATCTTCGACACACCGTATTGATGTTTAACCCTACTAATATTGATGAAGTGTCAGTACAAGCTATTCATATGGAATCTAGAAAGGGAAAGCATGTGATTGACGATAAGAATCCACACAAGTTCGATAAGAAATCGAAAGGAAAATGGAAGAGTAAGAAATCACCTACAGTGAAGAAAGTTGAAGATAAATCTACATGTCCTCACTCCAAAAGGAAGGGACAAGAGGAGGCACAGTGTTGGAAACTGCATCAAGATTTACGACCAAAGAAGTTCTGGGATAAGGGGAAACAAAAAACTACTGCAACATCTCAATGGGATCTGGGATCATATTCAGGAGATGAAAATAAGATCAGGGCAATAGGAAGAAAAGGTATATCTACTACTAATCTTTCATTTCAATCTGCTAAGTTGGAAAGTTTTATTGATCAAAAGAAACGAAGTGAGATTTTTCATGTACTCAGAATTATCATAAATCATACAAAGATAGATACTTTGTTTGACAATGGATCTCAAGTTAGCTTAATATATTAAGTAATTGTTAAGAAGTTGGGTTTTAAAATGACACCTCATGTTAAACCATATCCATTAGGTTGGGTGTGTGAGGATGCTAAGTTGCAAGTGACAAAATAGTGTAAAATCAAATTTGCAATTACAACTAAGTTCTTTGATGAGGTTGAGTTAGATGTCGTGCCACTTGAAATTTGTGGCATAGTCTTGGGTAGTCCATACTTATTTGACAGGAAAACCATATTTTATCGTGAAGAGAACAAATATCATCTTTTCAAGAATGAGATTAAGTATATTGTGAGAGCTCATCGTATCAAAACTAATGTTTCTTTAGTGAGCACAGGGAAAATGAAGGGACTCATAAATGTAAGTAAATCCTTTTTTCTCATGGTAGTGAAACAAAAGGAGGAATATATATCAAATCCTTTATCAGGTTGTGATCCATATCATAAACAAGAATTGGCAAAGATCATTTCTAACTATGATGAGTTATTTTAGGAACCGACCGGCTTGCCTCCTAGGAGGTAGGTTGAACATGAAATTCATTTGCATCAGGATGCTCCTCTTCCTAATATTAGTGTGAAACATGTCTTTCAATGGGGATGAAAACAACAAAAATCCTTCGAGACATTGAAACAAAATATAAGAATTGCACTAGTTTTGTCTCTTCTAGATTTGTAACAACCATTTGAGATTCAAATTGATGCAAGCATATATGCCATGGGAGAAATATTTATGCAACAAGGTAAAGCTATATGTTATCATTATGAAACTTTTACTCAAGGATTAATTAACTATCCAACATATGAAAAAGAATTGTATTATTTGGTACAAGTGTTAAAAAATGGAATAATTACTTAATGGGAAAGGAGAAAATAGTTCATACAGATCATTATCCATTACAATATTTGCAATCACAGATCGAGCTACAACAGTCATGACATTTCAGGTGGATGGGTTTCTTAGAACAATTTCAATTGGTTATCAAGTATAAGAAAGGAACTCATAATAAGGTTAAAGATATGTTGTCAAGACTAGTAGTCAATGCATCTACAATATTAAAGTATAATTCTTTAGCTCATGAAAGTTATGTTGAACAATATGCTAGAGATGATGATTTTAAATATGTATATGAAGCATTAAATCGTGGAAATGAGAAGTTGGATTATCATATGCATGGAAAATTATTATATCATCTTGGAAATATTTGTATACCCATGGATGAAACAAAAAATGTAACCAGAGAAGCTCATAGATCTCTCACTTCTCTTCGTTTCAGTGTAGGAAAGACAATAGGAACACAACTACAAATATATTGTTATTGGCCTCGAATGAATGATACAATTTCCAAGTACATGAAAGGGTGTGTTATGTGTTCCACAAGCAATCCTAGCAACATGAATTTTCGATTATATACACCACTTCTAGTACCTTATCATCCATGGGAAAGTGTGTCTATGGATTTTTTAGGAGGTTTGCCAATGTCGAAAACAGGTCATGATTATTTATATGTCATGGTAGACATGTTTAGTAATATGTGTATTTTAATTCCATGCAAGAAACAAGTTACAAATGAACAAACAAAATAATTGTTCTTCGCTAATGTATCGATTCATTTTGGGCTTCCTAAATCTATTATATCAGATAAAGACTCTCTCTTTTTAGGGAAATTTTGGTCTCATTTATGGGATCTTATGGACACCAAGTTAAAGAACAACATTTTTTTTCATTCACAGACAGATGGACATACAAAGGTGGTAAACATGACAGTCGTACATTTGTTACGAGGATATTGCAACAAACATCCTAAGTTATGGGATGAAAAATTGCATTATGTACATCATGCTTATAATCATGCCATGCATTCTTCTACTCAGAGAGGTCCTTTTGAAGTATGTTTTGGATACTTGTTGAAATCAACTATGGAGTTTGTTTCAAAGAAGAAAATAAAGATGATGGTCAAGATGATACATATAAAGCTAAGAGGTTCATTCAAAGGGTCCAACATGTACATCAAGCAGTACAAGAACAATTGGAGAAGAGCCAAGCCAATTATAAGGAGAGGCATGATAAACATCGGTTTGATCATCAGTTTCAATTCGGTGATAAAGTATGGTTACATATAAATAAGGATAGAATGAAGGGTGAAGGTAAAAAAACTCAAGACAATCTGATATGGCCCATTCAAGATCTTGGAGAAGATTGGTACTAATTCCTTTTGTTTACATCTACCATATTATATGCAAATGTATTCAGTGGTAAATGTTGAGAATTTGAAACTTTATGAGCCTCCTATGATTATGGATAAATATGAAGGTGTTCAAGTTTTGATAGTCGATGATTTTTCTCTAGAATATTTAGACGAGCTATAGGAATATGTTATTCTTGACAGGAGGATCAAGACTTCACAACGAGGTGATGTGGAATATCTTTGAGCTGGTATTAAAGGGGTAAATCCAAGAAAAAAAATTGGATCAAGATCAGAAAGGTGAAGGATATTTACCCTCACTTATTTGCTGAGTAATCAAGAATTTTGGTGGTCCAAAAGGCTTCCAATGGGGAGGAATGATCTAGGAGGATATGGGATGTTCAAAGAGAACCAGGAGGATCCAGAAATGCTCAAAATTTGATCATCTCAAATTCTATCTAAAAGGAATTCATTACGTAGAGCTGAGTGATAACTTTCCAATGGAATAAAAATAACCTCAAACAAAGTTCGAATGCAAATGATATGGCTAGTCAAAATTTTGGTCAAACAAGGTCAAATAACCAAAAAGGGGGTGAAATGTGGCATGTACATACAGGACTGTATGATGCTAATGTGACAATACCATAGAGTTCCATGTGGCACATCGTACAACTGACTGGACAAGGTGACAAGGAAACCATACAGGCACAAGTGGACCAATGAGAGATTGTCATGTGGTAGTCTCCCATTGGCCCTTTATAGTTAAGGATTATCAAAAATTTTGTGGTTTGAACGGAGTCTAACCCTCATCCTCATGTATATAATTATAAAAAATTACCAATATGCCAAGATTTGTGACTTAATAGTCACATGGAATAATATTTATTTAAGTTTGTTTAAGTTTTAAATCTATGGGAAAAGGGGGTCGAGGAATAGCCCCGACCCATGGTTTATACTACATCCAATGTAACCAAGTGAAATATTGAAATGGTTTCTAGGATCCTTGCAGTGATGTGAAGTGGATACCACATTCTTATCTTTTCCCCCTCTCCACTTCTTCTTTCCCTCCTTGGAATCTTTCTGGTGCTCTTTCTTCTTGGAACCGCTTGGTTTCCCTTTCTTGTAACCTCTTTTTTCCAAATAATATTCCTATACACATGCCTCATCCAGTGTCCTTGGATTGAAGAGCATCACCTTCTTTCATATATGAATATGTAAACATTCCAGATACTTGAGGAGTACATCTAGGGTTTTGGGAGAGATACCCAACATGATGGCCATCTTTCTTATCTCAGTGGTGTACTCCTATATACTTTCCCCTTCCTCTTCTTCAAGTAGTTTCGTCAGATCGATTGGTTCTATACATACCCAATAGGGTAGAATTGGGACTTGATGAGTGTTTCAAAGTCCTCCCACCTAGTTACTGGTGGATCATCCTCTAGACTAAGTGTTTATGTATGGATTTCCCACTAGGTTAAATCATGGCCCTCTAAATTCAATCTACCAAATGAAATATTTTTCTCTTCATCTATATAGTGAATGCTAAAATAATCTTCTAGTTTATGCAACCAATGATTCAATTTTAATGCATCGATCTCACCTTGGTATGGATTTATGTCCACTTTCACTTCCATCTTGAATAGGTACCATGAAGGGTTAACAACACTCAAACTTGGTTTCTCTTTCTAGGGCTCTTTCTGTGACTCATTTTATGGATATTCATTACCTCCTGATTTCCCATTTGATCCGGTCTTTTATTTTGAGCCTTCAACCTCTCTGATTGATCTAAATTTACTTGTTAGAGTTGCCATGAGGAGGGACATATTGCGAGATATGTCAATGACTTGATCTTCTTGCCTCACAAATCTCTCCTCTGCTAGATCTCGAGGGTTTTTATGAATAGACTCATAGACCATGGTTAGGGTTCTGTGACTTTCTTCTTAAACCGATTGTTGGATCCCCACAAATTTCCACAAATACCACAATAAAACTGGTGTTGATACCAATATAATTTGTAAACTATTGTGGATACTCCACTGGAATATTTCATCACAACAAATTTGATAAATAAAACCGAAATCTAGCTATGAAGGTTAAATTCCTTTAGATTTCAGAATCTTTAGTTACTAATTTTTTTCTTATGCATGAAATAGATAAAATTTGGAAAATAGAGAACAATGAAATATGATCACACACCATCCACAAAATAACACAAATATTTTCTCTAGGAAAACTCTTATTGGAGAAAACCCAACTAGAAGGTGAGGTTACTTTGCTCTCTTTTCTCTGGTATGGAAATAATGAAAGTACAAAGGATAAGGAACTCTCTATAGAGTCACCTGAGACCTATGGGATGTTAAGCTAGTACAGAATATTAATTCCCTATGTTATGATCTATAATTTCTCACTCCTAGTTGTTTTGCTCTGCTATGGAACAAAATACAATAACATATAATGGAACCCCTTCTCCTCTTAGCAACTCGGTATTTAACATAGCCCAATAGCCATATAAGGTTATGGAATTGACTTCCCCAACCCTCAATCAGTGATTAGGTTTGGAAATTCTATAATTTTCTATAAAATAACCTACAAGGATAGCCCCACACATTTAATTAATGGGGGTTGACATGGAATCCACTCACATCATGGTGATCAATATGGTAGGTCAACTTGCAAGAGGTATAAATTTTTCATACAAAACTCTATCGAGGTGATTCTTGCACTGTTGGAAAGGTATTCGTATGTATAATATAGACAATGGATCGATAGAAAGGTTTGGACCATAAAAAAGTGTCATTTGATTCCTCAAAATGGATCTGAAATATTTCATATAGTTTTTTTGACCCAAATTTCCAAATTTGTACCAGTTGCTAAAATGGCTCTACAAGTTGATTCCTCCAACTTTTTCACCCATAAAGCTTCGAGATAGATGAAAAATAATATAATGATCCAATATAGATCAATGCAAGTCAAAATGTTTCCACATGTGATAAAATTACTAGAAGACAAGTCCTCTAAAGGGGGCGGCCCTCAAATCAAGTGAATGATGCATCCAAAAATGATGAAGGAGGAGATCACTCAAACATATAGGACATGGAATGTCAAGAGGTGACCCATGCATGTAAGGGGCCAACCCTTGAATCAAGTGAATGATGCATCCAAAAATTATGAAGGATGTTAAGAACCAAACATCAATATAGCATATAAAAACCTCAGGAAAAGTACTCAACGCCTTGAAAAAGAGATAATTTCAGATAATAAGCCTCTTCGAGGGGGAAAACTCCTTTTACCCCACTTAAATGTTCAAGTATAAGATGATTCAAAATGAAAATGTCTCCTTGGTATATATAGGAGACTAGGAGGTATAATTACAAATAATGGCCTAAAGCCGACATAATTAAAATAACATTACTAATCTAAATT
>ML784596.1:146728-183559 GCA_009831015.1 Picea engelmannii
TGTCCCCTATTGCCTAGCCTCATTTGACCGCAACTTTGACCGTGAATATATTTCAAATCGTAACTTTGTTTGATGAGTCATTTGCACTGTTAGAAATCTTGTGTTGCGTTCTTCGTGATCATGCCATTTTCACCGAGTTTTAGGAACTTTGAATATTTTCCCTTTCTCTGTCTGTTGAATCCATTCTGAGCATTCTGATATGCCTCTGTGAGTTCTGAGTTATTCTTAGCCGTCTCTGGATCCTTTTTGGATAACGCCTTCCCACTGAGATCTTTTTGGACCACCAAAATCTTTCATCAATCAAATGGTAAGTGAGGGAAGAGTCCCCTCACTTTGTCCTTATCGATCCACTTTGCTTTGCTTGGATGGGTGCCTTTTAAGCCTACTTGAAGATAATCAACATCACCCCTGCATGAAGTCCTTGTCCTCATGTCCAAGATGATATCTTCTTGCAGCTCATCCAATTACTCAGGTGCAAACTCATCAACTGATGGAATTGAAACTTCCTCATCTTGATCCATGATCATGGGAGGCTCAAAAAGTTTCAAGTTCTCAACATTCACAACTGAGTAAATCTACATATAAGGTGGAAGATCCAGACGAAAATCATTGGTACCTCTTTTCTCCAAGATATTGAAGGGTCTATAAAAAATGGGATTGAGTTTCTTTCCTTCACCCTTCAATCTCTCCTTGTTTATGTGAATCCATACCCGGTCTCCAACCTAGAATTGATGATCAACCCTATGCTTTTCATGTTAAGATTTATACTGTTCTTGATTTCTCTCCAACTATTACATGACTTCCTGGTGTATCTGTTGAATCCTCTAGATGAACTTGTGGGATTTTTCCTCTGTTCGATCTTCATTTACATCGGCACCTCTCTCGTACATCATGTCCAAAGGAACCTTTGGTAGGTACCCAAAACATGTCTCAAAAGGTGAACTCTGAGTGGAGGAATGTAAATCTTAGTTGTACGCATGTTGTACATAGGGTATCTATTCATCCCATACCTTGGGACACTTGCTGCAGTAGCCTCAAAGAAAAAGTACCACTATTCATTTTATCACCTCTGTATGTCTGTCGATCTGTGGATGGAAAAAAATGATTCTCTTCAATTTGGTGTCCATCATTCTCCACAAGCTAGTCCAAAATTCCCCAAGGAATCGAGTATCTCGATCTTATACGATTGATGTGGGTAATCCAAAGTGAACCCAAACATGCTGAAAGAAGAGATTAGCAGTATGCTCAGTAGTGATCTGTTTTTTACAGGGCATCAAGATACACATCTTGCTGAACCTATCCACTACAACATACAAATAATCATGACCCCCCTTGGTCATGTGTAAACTCCCTACAAAATCCATGGATATACTTTCCCATGGATGGGATGGAACATGAAGTGGTGAGTATAGCCCCAATTTTCTATTAGTGGGATTACAAGTAGAACACATCACACACCCCTTTACATATTTAGTTACAATTGATTTCATTTGAGGTCAGTAACAAAACCTCTGTAAATGAGCCATACTTTTTCCTACCCCGAAATGCCCAGACACGAGATAATTATGAGCTTATTGTATTACATGGACTCGTTCACTTGTAGTAATACATATATTTCCAAGATGGTAAAGTAAATTTCCCTGCAGACAATAGTTCTCTACCTGTGCAACAAGGGTTAGCTTCATATATATTTCTTTAAAATCATCATCGATGGCATATTTTTCTATATAGATATCATGAGATAAATAAGCATTCTTCAAAATAATCGAAGCAGCAATAGGAGGTCTAGAAAGCATATCAACTACCTTGTTACGTGTACCCTTTTGTACTTGATGACCAAGTGAAACTGTTGTATAAAACCCATCCACCTGTAGTGCCGATATTTTTGTAGTTTGGTATGTGCTTGAATATATTGTAAGGTTTGGTGATCTTTATGTATAATGGTTTCCTTCCATAAAAAGTATTTATTCCATTTCTTCACACTCTAGACTAATGCATACAACTCTTTATCATATGTAGGATTGTTAACAACATCCTGGTTAAAATTTTCAGAGTGGTAACAGATAGGGTTATGGTATTGCATTAGTACTACACCCATGGTGTATCCATTGGCATCTATCTCGATCTCAAAAGGTTGTTGAAGATTTGACAGTGATAGTACTGGTGCGGTACTGATATTTCCCTTCAAAATGTCGAAATCTTTTTGTTTCTTTCCTTCCCACTGAAATTGTTCTTCACACTAGTTAAGCATGTAGAGGAGACGCTATGAAGGAGAAGTTGGGAATGAATCTCCTCCAAAACTGGACTGCACCTAAGAAGCTTCGAACTTCGGTTACACTTTTTGGCTCAGACCAATTTACAATTACATAAAATTTGGAAGGGTCAATTTTAAATTGTCCTACTCCTACAATATGACCTAAGTATACAAGTGCATTCTTGCCAAATTCACATTTAGACAATTTTACATACAACGTTTCCCTTTGAAAAGTATCCAATAATTTCTTTACATGCCTCACATGCTCATCCCATGTCCCACTAAAAACAATAATGTCTTATAAATATATAGTCACAAAGTCATCTATGAAAGGCCTGAATACATCATTCATCACACACATGAAAGTTGTCAGAGCATTACAAAGCCCAAACGACATAACCAACCAATCAAACAATCCATGTTTGGTTTTAAAGGCAATTTTCCATGCATCCTGTTATGCGACTCTGATTTGATGATATCCACTGTGCAAATCCAACTTAGTGAAATAGACAGCATTCTTCAATTGATCAAGTAAATCATCTATGTGAGGAAGAAGGTATCGATTTTTCACCATGATTTTATTTAAGGCCCGGTAATCAACACACATTCGCCATGTGACATCCTTCTTTGACACCATCATGATCAAAGAACCATAAGGATATGAACTGGGCCTGATGACCCCTTGATCTAATAAGCCCTATACCTGCTTGTTGATCTCTGTAATCTCCACAACTGACATCCTGTACATGCCCACATTAGGCAGAGGGGAATCTTGTTGAAGATGTATCTCATGTTGGATTTCCCTCTTAGGAGGTAATCCATATGGTTCCTAAAAAATATCATCATACTTAGAAAAAATATCAATTAATTTATTTTTATGAGATGGATCACACCCTTGGAAAGCATCAGATGTCCTAACATCTTTCTCTCTGACGACCATGAGTACATATCTCTTATTAGTGTTTATGAGTCTTTTCGTTTTCCCTGCACTAACAAGTGTTTTATTTACCCTCATTATGTGAGCTCTAACAATATATTCCACTCCCTCCTTAGTGAGGTGGTATTTTTCTCATGTCGAAAGAAGAATTCTTTTATATCATAAATATAAGGACTTCCCAACACTATGCCACATATATCAAGTAGTAAAACATCCAAATAAAATTCATCAATCAATTTTGAAGCAATAGCAAATATGATCCTACATTGTTTGGCGACATTAAGTTTTTCTTTGTCACATACCCAACCAAGAGGATAAGGTTTCGGATGTGGTTTCTTTTCAATATCCATTTTCTTGACAAGTACTTCAGATATTAAGTTTACTTGGGAAACTAGATCAAATAATGTATCTATCTTAGTATGTTTAGATACAACTCATTCCTCTTTCATTCATCAACATGAGATTCATCATTGGAACTAGAACTAGCATGAAGAGAATCTTTACCTTGTACTCCAAATCCTGTGATCTTTCCTTCATCTCCTGAATCGGAACCAAGATCTTGTTGTACCGTAGCAATGGTCTTTGTCTTCCCCTTTCCACCGAACTGTTTCTATTTATTTTCTGGATGCATTTTCCAACAATGTTTTTCATTGTGACTTCTCTTCTTGCAATGAGTGCAAGATGGTTTTCCTCCTTCTCTCGTCATTGTAGCAGTATTATTGTCCTTCCTTTTAAACTTCTTAAAAGTATTCTATGGGAAATTGGAAGGTTTCTTTGTGGGATCTTCTTGAACATGTTTCCCCCTATTTTTGAGGTGAGTGGCTTGCACACAAACTTCGTCAAGACTAGTGGGTTTAAACAAGAGAAAAGTATGTTGAATATAATTGTGAAGTGTGCCAATATACTTCATTAAAGTCTCATAAGAATATAAAGGAATGTTCAATGAAATATCCTTCTTCCTAAATTCTTCTGTGAAACTTTGTACAGTTTGTCCTTTACTTTTACTTAAGGTTTGCCATTCCATCATTGCTTTATGTAAATACCCTAATGGATAAAATTGCTTCCTGATCATTGATTTAAATTACGACCATGAGGAAAGAATCTTACCACACTTACTTATGTCCTGAAGATTTCTCTCCCACCATACGAGAGCGGTGCCTTCCAACCGAAGAGAATCCAATTTCACTTTAACTTCCTCTTCATCAGTATGTTGGACACGACAATACATTTCAACCTGTCAGATACAATTATATAGCTTTTCAGGATTAGCATCTCCATTAAACATAAGTAAAGAAAATTTTACATCAATATTTAATAATGGTTTCTTAAAAGAGGCTTTATGGCTAGAATGATGAGAATGATGAGAATGTTGAGAGAAAGAAGAACTAGAACTCGAAGATGAAGACGAAGGCTCTGGAGGATCTCCTCCAACCCCTTGGTTTATTGAAGCATCATCATCTGCATGTGCTTCCTTTTTCTTCCCTTTATTCTTCATCATATTCTTGTAATCTCCATACATTCGCTCAACCATTTCTAACATGCAATAAAAGACCATGTGAAATTTTTTCTCCTGTTCATCACGCTTGTCCTCTTCTTCCATTTTCTTCCTTTTGGATACACGACCAAATTTGGGATTGAAATTATTTAGAGTTCCTTCACCCTATTTATGCTTGGCTCTAGTAAGCATTCACACTCAACAATTCAAGTCAAAGATGACTGCTCTGATACCAACATGATTCAATATTTTTTCATCGTGACTTATAAAGAATTGTATTAAATGAGCATAAATTAAAGTGCATCATTAAAGAAGGGAAAACTTAAAAATGAAGAGACATAAGCATCGGATATGAACACAAAATCTTGATAATGGAGTTCATCGATGTTGGACTATGTCTTTGGGTCCTTCTCTCAAATGGGTAGGATCTTTCATTAACTGAGAAAAAGAATTTGGAAAATACATGAATATACCTCATTCTGAAATCAAGCTGAAGAAATAATGCTCAGATCAGGAAAAAAAAAACATCAACATTGGATTTGTGGCTTCGAATTACCCAAAAATGATTGTCTCCATGCTCTGATATGACTATAGCACTCCCATGTCTAAGACAAAAATTTTCTCGGTTTCCATGCCCACTGCAACCTGCAATAATGACAGTATTCGTCTCGAAATCCATGCCCACGTTCGTACAGTACAGTCGCACCTCTCTTCCCCATATTTGGGTGGATTTTCAATTTTTAAATAAAGACAATGACGGATATCCCAAGAAACACCCATAGGCGCATTGGTTAGGGTGGAGTTATGAAGGCGTTGAACTAGGCGGAGGTTCTGGGGTCGAACCCGTCGGACTCTGTTTTTGGTAGTTGGTTAATATATATATATATATATTGTTTTTCCACCGCTAAGTTTAGCAGTCCGCTAGAAGCTCTGCCAATGATCATTCATAATTGGTGTGGTCCTCCATATTTGGTGGACATGCCATTTCATTTTTAAAACTAAAATTGTTTACGGGCCAACATTGGGCATTCCTGGGATGCCACGTGTTTCCCGATGATTGGGCCATGTGGAAACTACTGATACACCCGCCTGTATGTTGATGTGTCTTTCCCTATCACTATCATACTGACACGTGGCACTCCCTGGGTGGTGCCATGTGGCATCTCTTGGGGGTGCCATGTGGCACTTTTCTATTGGTCCATATGGACCCCTGAAACATCCACTGGTGGGTGACACGTGACAACCTCTGGTGTTTCCATGTGGCATGATCACATCATCATACCATATGATGACATCACCCTGCCACATTAGTTGCTGACATCATGTTGAAATCATCAGTATGGATGATGATGTGTCCCCTACTGCCTGACCCTATTTGACCACAACTTTGATCGTGAATATCTTTCAAACTGAAACTTTTTTTGACGAGTCGTTTGCGCTGTTAGAAATATTGCAACGCGCTTTTCGTGATCATGCCATTTTCACAGAGTTTTGGGAACTTTGAATTTTTTCCCTTTCTATGTCTATTGAAGCCATTCTTAGCGTTTTGAGATGCCTTTGTGAGTTCTGAGTTATTCTTAGCCTTCTATGGATATTTTTTGGATCATTTTATTTTAAATAAAGTTCCTTATAATGGACTGGGAACCACACACATTCAAACATTTAAAGTAACTAGTCAAAATTTCCTCACATCCATCATAGCTGGGCTAAAGATTTATGATCACATAAAAATAAAAGAAAATGATCTACATGCATAAGAGAACTTTGATAGAGTAATACATGGGCAAATCAAATAAATATAAGGATAAATCAACCTAAAATACTTTATATTCAGAAAACTAGGTTACAAAGTACAATCAAGATTGCTCCCAAAATAGCTCTCTTGAAATTTCTAAAAAATATATGGTTTATTACATATTCTCTGAAATTCAAATGTCTTTGTCATAAAGACTGGGATTGGGGCTTCGTGAACCATAAAGAAAATATGTATAATAATTAAGTTTGTAGAAGGAAGAAAGTGGGCGGCGACAGACAACAATGCTTGGTAAGAAGAAAAAGGAAATTATCAGTCTTCGGTTAAACCTTTCTATTTAAAGAGGTGGAGTAACTGGAAGAAGGACTTGATAAAGAAAAAAAATATGTGATTGGTATGCACTTACTATGATGGTATCTCTCCTTCAATTAATTCCTTTTCAATTTCTTGATTCTATCCTTTTATTTTCTTCTTTGACAGTTATAGGAACCGTCTCAACTATTTATTTCCCTTTTTAATAAAAGTTTTTAAATAAACTTTTATTTTCACAATTTAAATAATTTCCCATTAAAATAGGATGAATGTAATTTAATTTTATGATAGTGAAAAAAAAAATTTAAACCATTTAAACCACTTCTAATGTTCTCTTCATCATATTATCTGTCCAACGATATAAAAATTTTGCAAATTCGGTGCCTGGATATCAAGATATGGGCTTGTGAAATTGAGTTGTCACACAGGTCCATTAAAAACTGTAGCTGAATGATATTTTAATTTTTAAGAAAAATGTGTCAAATTTCAGCACTTTAAACCTGTACCAACATCTTCTACATCGAAATACCTTTCCAACGGTATAAATTTTGCACGATTCCGACACTTGGAGCTCAAGTTATGGCCTCCGCAAGATCAACACTCAGCCACCATCGATCAAAATTGATGGACAAATGTGGGCCCTTGGATGAATTTCGTGCTTCCATTCATAAAATTTGACTTTTTGGTTTGAAATTCTATCCCACATGCATTGGGATATTATATTATTCAATATATATATAACTAAGTGTTTGATATACTTAGCATGAAACACGAGAAGAGAAGGAACTATGGAGCTTGGAGGATTCGACCCTTGTAAAATTGTTGAATATAATAATAATTTTGTATGCCCAGTCAACCACCAATATTCCTAGTCAGCAATGTTGAGTCACCCAACTAAATTTTTCCACATGTCATCACTCGGTAGACCAACAATTTGTCCATAAGAATCTGCCATATGTAATCCAATAAAATCACGCCATGTGTCACTTTTTGTATGTTGCCACGTGTCTCCATTAATTAGTTGCCATGCGGCACCATCCATTAACTTCCATGTGGATGTATCTCATTGGTTAATAAATTTCCATGTGTCACTTGGAGATGTTCCTCATAGAACTTAGGATATGAAAAATAATATTAAAATAATTTGGCGGTTTCACAGGTTTACATGAATGCAGAGGTAGGTGAGGAAGTCACTCGCAGTAATGCATAGTAAGAAATGAGTGTGAAAAATTCTAAGTGTAGGTGAAGTGGAGAGGAGAGGTAAATATTTGTAAAATATTCTAAGTCTTGAGAATCGGTCGGACGGACTTGGATACAAGAGAAATGAAAAACTTAGTAGCTTGGTATCTGCGATAAGTCTGATGGTCATAATGTAGATCGCAGATATTTGGGTGAAAAATGGATATCGTGGAACTTGGAATGTGGCAGCTTGAACCTATGATCTCGTGAACCCACGGTAACTCATATATTTGGCTAAGTGTTGGAGAAGTTACATAGTAAAGAGTATTAAAAAGAGTTGTGTTCATTATGAAGGTGGCGAAAGTCAAAGTGCATTGTGAGGGTAGTGGAGATAAAACATACTCTTAGGAAATATCACCAACCCTCTAACCCGCAGTAAGCCATAGTAAATAAGACTAAGTATGGAAAGTATATAATAGATCACGTGAAATATGGAAAATTAAAAGAAATATATGGAAAATAAAGGAATTGTGTGAAATTTGTGAAAGGAAAAAAGGACAAGGGAATAAATGGAAAAATGAGATAATGAAAATGGAAAGAAAAATAAAAAGAAAAGGGGAAATGAATGTGAACATGGAAAGGAATTAGGAAAAATGGCTATGTGTGGAAAATGGTAAGGGGAATCTGAAAGTAATGAGACAATGGGAAAAATGGCCAAGTGTGGAAAATGGTAAGGGGAATATGAAAGTAATGAGACAATGGGAAAAATGACTAAGTATAAAATGAAATAATGAGTAGAGGTGAAGAGAAAAAAGAGGAGAGAGCATGTCACTTAGAACAATTTTCATATTTCTTCTTGTAATACCTCCATTGGACTTATGGACATAATTATCTGTATCTTGGCCATGGAGACTCTGAATTTGATTCCGTGAAATGGATGGAGACACTGATACCGAGGGCTATGCAATGAACATATAATAGTTCAAAAACCTTCATCTTCCAATATCAATTTTTTATTATTATTCCAGGAGCAGGAACATATAGGTGAAAAAATTTTGGTCCACAACTGGCTCTAACAGCGGGACAGTGACCCCTTGTGGTTTGCTGAGAACACTAGAATCTTAAGACCAACTTCCTTCTCCATTGGGCTATGGATTCATCTTCAAAATGAACTCTTGAAATTCTTCTTATTTCATGGAGTTATCTTCAAACTTCAATATAAAGACTGCCTTATTATTCAAAACCGAACTAAATCAACAAAATATATACATACATGATCTACCTACCCTAACTTACTTGAAAGAAAGGGGAAGCTTAGGTATAGGCATATTTCCAATGGAGCCATTTGAGAATACAATTGACTTTTGAAATGGGCTCTAGTAGTAAGAAAAAGATTGGGGTTGCAACCAATAAATCAATAACATGAAAATCAAGAGCATGCCCAAAATGTCCCACAATGGGATCGAGCAATGTGTGAAGAAGGATTTTTTTTGTTGGCGGGATGACAATACTATCGAACCAATATTCAATATAATCTACTCTTGGCTGCCCCATAGTGTTTCTCTCTTCAATCAAATGAGAAATTTAGTTCTTGAAAACATTCTCTTTTTCCTCTTTTTCCACATTCAAGATTATTGTTTCATTGGTGATGTCCTGGCAATGTTCTTGTTCTATGCAATGCCTATCTTTTTTATTCTCAAAATTGTTTTCTTCTGCCAATTATTCTTTATTTTGGCTAAATTCTTCTCGCATATTTGGTGGATACTTTTTAATTTCTTCCTCATATGGAGTATATGAGATTTTGATATCCTTTTCTTTATTTACAACCACTTCCAAGGTTCTTGATTCATCAAAAATCTCTTGAAAAGACTCTTCTTTCTTGTAAAGGTGATCTTGCTCATCATTCTTCTCAAGATTCATTTATTTCATCAATTCTTCTTGCTGAAAGTTCTCTTGTGATGTTTCATCATCTATTACAAGGATGAAATATTCTTGTATATTAGGTGGAGGCTTCTCAATTTCATTCTCAAATTTGTTGCTTGAAATATCTTCATATGTAGTATATAGGAGGCTGGAATTTTCTTTTTGTAGTTCTGAAGTTTCATCTTCGTCTTCAACAACATGTCTTGAATTAAAAATTCCACCCACTCTTTGATTAGATTCTTCTTCAAAATTGGGCATTGCATTATCTTTCTTCTGTATGGGAGAGGATGGGTGGGAAGCAACATTTAAAACATAAGTAAAAACATATGAATTCACCTTTGGGATGATTTTTTCTGCAAATGAATCTTCTAACACATCCCAGATAGTAATGGAGTTAGGCATTAATGAAGTATACCATTCAAGAGAATCCTTGTAGAGTTTGTAGGAATAATCTACATGTAACATTGTCTTCAGCGAGGTTGAAATCATAACATGTACCTTTAAAATTAATCAAGTGTTGCTCTGCATCTTCTGAAGCATCCCCAAAGAATGTAGAAAAAAATTCAATAGGAATATTGGGCATTTGAAAGTCTACTTCTGGTAGATTTAAAGGGGTATTATAAAATCGTCTCCTTCTTTCAATATTTCTCCCTTTTGTTGAGTTTTGCAAAGCCATTGATGGGATTGATGAATAATATAAAGAAGCATCATGACATGAATAGAACCCTTCATTTTTAATTTTTCCAAGGAGTTCATTCTCCTGAATCTTTGGTACTTCTTGTTTCTTTTTGAAATTACAAAAAAGGTGAGCCATGCTTAAAATAAGAAGAGATATTCTAGAATCTTCTTATCGAAACTTTGAGCCATGGAGATTTTTGGTTCCTCAAATATCTTGAAAATAAATCGTTCCCCAGTATCGTCACCAAAAATGTTGATGCTTGAATCCGTTAGGACCGAAACAGAAACCTCACGAGGATACAAATCCTCCTGTGTTTTTATAGAGGTGGTGTTATAACCCTATATTTCATAAGTATCACTTGATGATTGAAATTTATTCCTCCAGTCATTTTACATTATAAATAATATTTCATTATGCAAATGAATTCCAAAACGAGGGTATAAAAGAAAGAAAGAAAACAAAAGAAAAGAAGAAAACAAAACAAAACAAAATAAAATAAAAAAGAGAAAAATAAGAAAACCCCATAAAAAATAAATTTAGTTTGAATCATATTGTCTAATCGTGATCAAAATTTTCAAATTTGTGTTTATAGGTTAGAGAATAAGTTTGGTCAAACTGTTTAATCTTGGCCAAAGTAGTTAGGTTAGATTAATAATTAATCCAAGAGTCTACACTCGAATAATATGTCAGATTCCTAGGTTAGTAGATAGGGTAGGGTATTTGGTTTCAAGAAAATTTGAAAGGGGATGTCAAAATACCCTTTATTTGGTTAAATTTGATTATTTTAGCTTAGGAAAATAAATTTATGGTGTAAAGTGGAAAAATGAAAGCTTAGCACTACCTAGCGCATATTTTTATCCTAAGTTTTCTTACAGACAAGACACTTTGTCTTGTAGTGTTAACTCTCGCACAAGTCTCCATTGACGACATTGATCATTGCGTAGATCAATGACTCTCAACACTTTTTGGACCCCCCCGACCTTTTTTCCTTTAATGTTGGGGGGGGTCTGAAAAGTGGTTTTCCCTCGCGTCAGTCCCACCTAACATGGCACGTCCACAACGTTTAGGAACACCCCTCCTATTTCCTCTTACCACCCCCCTCAGAAATCTTCCCAAACCACCACCCTATTAGCACAAGATTGGTTAAGGTGCCAGGTGTTAAGAGACACCCGCAGTCAAGAAGAGAATAACCTCTAAGAAGAAGCCTGCCATTTATGAGAAGGAAAACTCTGTTGTGCCAAAGGAAGATCCCCTTTCTATAAGAAAGAGTGTGAGGTTGAATTTCAGGGCTGCTAAGCATCTAACTAGCTGGGTTTTGAGTTTTTGCTAAGTGCTAGTTTCCCCTATGGTAAAAGGCACTACCCATTGTACAGTCAAGGCACTTAATTGAAATGGTTTTGTCATCATGAAAGACTACAAATTTCTCTTCACACATTCAATATTGAAGGCATTGCGTTTTTTATTATGCTACCCACACTTGCACACAGACACCACGCAAGTGGTGCTACCTAATGGCGTTGCATAATATTTCACAAAGGAAAGAAGCTGCATACAGGTGCATAAACATAGTCGGGTGCTACCTACAGGCGCTGCGTAATATTCTGGCAGAGGCTAAATTGTGCAGAGTTATTCTGCCAGTTTTGAGTCACTAATTTAAAACTTGGGTTATCAGAAGTTGAGGATGTAATTTTGAAAAATGGAGGAGTTTTTTGTTCATAACATTCCAAATAACAAAAACCTCTCTCAGTTTTTCAAAATGTGTTTTTTTTTTAGAGATATTGGATATAGAAGTAGGCATTGTGTACTCTGCATAATGGTGTTGCGTACTAATTTCCTGTAGCGGTTACGGTTTTGATATTTGCCTTGTTGGGAGGTTGCCACATGTCAAGGAGAGTTCGAATGGATTCTCAAGGATCATTTATATATCAAGGGACACCTGTACCTAAGATTTAGCTCCAGAAAATGCCTCATGCATGAGGTGGAAACAATTTATTAATGACTTCCAAAAAATTCCTGAAAAATCAACAGTTTGTTGGATTTTTGTCTCTTTGACTGTTGCCACCTATCTCCAAGGCTTATAATCCAATGGAGGAGATGGGATTCAACCTCCTTAGTTCATTTGGATGTTATTTTATATTTAAAGAAGGAGATATCTCTTGAATAAGGGGGATGGATGAGCCAAGAGAGGCTAGAGAGAGTAGGAGTAGGCAGTTTTCCTATGTGTGTTCATTTGTAAGCCTGTGGGCATTTTTTGATTGTAAGCATTACTGCTATTGGAGACTCATGAGAGTTGTGATTTCATAATGTAACTCTTCTTTTATATTTCTTCTTATTTGAATATATTGCAGATTTGAGGATCAAAGGCTGTCAATGATTTATGGATCCCTAAGCAGCATAGGATCTGTTGTATTTTTCCCATCAGTCATTGTTTATATTCAAGTATCTATTGATTCATTAAATTGAGAGGATCTTTGTTTAGTGAACATTATATCTTATGTTTTCCTTATTCATTCTTCCACCTATCAACATATAATCTTGTTTTTTGTTGAGTAGCTTTTGTTCCTTCGATGAGTAGGATGTTTGTGACTCCATTGCCCATTGGTGTAGCCTACTGATCTGCGGTTTGTTTCCTTCTCCCTTTCTTTCTCCATCTTACTGATCCACCTATTCAAAACCAAATTATCTTTTACATTCTGATGGGTGATGAGCTTACACTTTAGCAGTCAAAGTGTGACTTTCAGTGCTAACACACCCAATACCACTCACCTCACTCTGCCACGTAACCCTATTACTACCCACCATATGTCCCATCCTACATACCCGTTACCCAATTAAAACACTCCTTGTGATCGTTAACCTCCCAGTAACAACCCCGCACCATAAATGACACCTCCAACATAATGTAAAACCTCATTTCGCCTCCTATAATGCCACTTGTTGATACAAACACCGTGGACACCATGTTGAACCAAGATGTCAAGCTAACCACCATGACCTCTCACCATCAACATGTGTAGTTTCCATGGGTAATTATAGTTTTTCCATTAATTTAGCTCAAGCTCTGTCAATTATGGACCCCAAGGCCAAATCTGCTGATACATCTGAGAACCCAATCCTTCCCCCTCCTGTCAACTTGGACCACATCCCTATGGCAGATAAAGACTATAAAATCACATAGCCAAGGTGTGAATTCGACTTCTTCGAATTTCACTCATGGCTAAAAGACATCTTTATGGACTAGAGTGATGCAATTGGACTCTGGGAGTCCAATTTACCTCTGTACATGTTCCCACAAACTCACCATTTTTCTGAATTCGCTTTGAGATGCAAAGCTCACTATTTTCCCGACCAAAGGGCTATTGTTTCCTCCTCTAGCGAAACCCTGTTCACAGTCACCTATGAAGCCATTGACTAGATGCTGCAAATCCCTATAAATAATGCAACCATCCCATTTTCCATTGATATTCTAAATGACCTATACCAGAAACTCACTTTCCTCCAAAGAGCCCAGATTTTTGAGATTTTTCTCCCAGAAGACACCCAATTTCCCAAGAAAAGTCCACATTACTCATCTTCCATATTCACTGTCAAAGCCAACCATATCATTTCTATTCTTTCTTACCTGTTAGGTTATTACTCAGATGAATGGGTAGATGAACCTATTCTAGGTTTTCTATCCATATTTTCCACAGAAGAAATAGTCTCAATTAAATTTAATTTCAGTCAATTTCTGGATGAAAACATTCATGATCAGCTATTCAGGTTTCCAACTGAAGGGATGTTTAGGTATTCCTCAGTTATGGTATACATGTTTTTGTTTTACCAGTCAAACAGGTTTCCCTGTGCACTTCATAAATTAAACCAAGAAGGAAGCCCACAACCATTGACATCATGGACCTCATTAGTGAGGAAAAATTCAACAAAGTTCAACTTCAAAGACTACATAGACCAGTTCTTTCACCCATTTGCTTGCATGTTGAACAGCAGCACGAAGCCAAGGATCAATGAAGAAATTCAGAGAGTCTTGCACCTTTCTGATCAAGCTAAGACAGGGGATTGGTATTTATACCAAAACCACACAGAGATAAGAGTATATGGGTGTGAGATACCTCCCTACAGATTTCCCAAATACCTCCTAGTGAGGATTTTTTCATTAGAATACATAAGGAAGATGGTGAATTCATATGACATCCACTTTTTTGCAACAAAGAATAAGTGCTAGCTCAAGATCAAGACTTAGATTGGCCCTTTCATTTGGAACAACAGATCAATAAGAGAACAAGAAGATAACCTCTTGAAACAAATGAGGTTTACTCTGAGTTCCACTTGGGTATATGACCCATTTGGTGTCATCTCCAAACTTAGAATCAAATAGAGAAGTACTATGTATGCTCACACACAAAATCCATAGGTGGATAAATACATGAACCAGATTGAGTGGCAGGAGAACAAATTACTAGAAACAGAGGAACAACCTACCCCTGTAACTGCTTCACATACTAACACACCCCATAATAAAGTAGAGAAGAGATCAAGAAAGGAGGTTTCTCCTTCTGTCATAGAGGTATCAGCTGAGGATTTCCAAGTTTACAGAAAGAGAGCCAAAACTAGTCATGCACCAGATTTTCTTGAGGGAGAAATGCAGTCCACCATAATCTTGGAGGGACCACACTCTTCACCCTATTTATAAATTTATTTTACAGTGTCTACATCATTACGAGCATCTCAAAGACACCCATATACTACTCTGACAACTAAATCAACTCATGGGAAAACAGAGTCAAACATTTTTTACAAGTATAAATAGATCAAGAAAAGAAATGAGCTCCTCAAAAACAACACCTATGCTCAGTTATGGAATCATACCTCCACTTCTCAACACATACTGATGTCAGACTTTGACATAGAAATAGGAATAATTCAAATGGAATTCTTACAAGCACAAGTTCCTCATCCTAAAACAATTGCAGACTATAATAATACTGCCTTTGAATTTGATATAAAGGATGTCCATCCGGTCGACGAGATGGATATGCATAGGAAGACAAGAGAGATGATATTATCAACCTTGAAAAATACCTCAATGACTGCTTCAAAGTTGCAAGTATCCCTGAACAATATTCAGTCCCAATTAAAGCTGGAGAAGATCTCTTCGTTGGCCAAGGAAAACAAAATCAAATCATTAGAAGAATTGGTGTTGAAGATTGGTTATGACCCAACAAATGTCAAGGAAACAAAGGAGTTGTTAAAAAACAAGAATTTTGATATATCATCTCTGAGAAATGATCTGAAGCTTCCAGCTACAAAATATTCACAAGCCAAAGAAGTGGCTGAGACTAAAGGCCACAAAGAAGAAATGCTAAAGCTAATCATGGAACATAATGATCAAATAAGAGAAATGGAAGAATAAATGGATAAATTGATAAAGGAAAAGGAACATAATGTGAATATGGCCATGATCCCACTGGAGGCAGTCCCTCTGACATGGATCAAAACAACAAAACCATCCACATCATCAGAAATTCCATCAGCAATCCAAGTACAAGTTGCAGATGCATCATACAAACTTGTAAAATCCATGGAAGACATGTCCATCCAAGGGGAAGAGATAAAAAAAATACATTAGGAGGTGAAGAACTTGCAGGAGTTGAATTCAATGTTCTAGGCCAGTCACTAGGTAGAGATGCATAATTCTCAAAGGCTTAGTCAACAATTACAACAATTAGAGAAAGAGACTACCATGGAAAAAACCTTAGCCCAAGCTAAGGAAAATATTTGGATAGATATCGGCAAGTCAATGTCAGAAATTTGGACATCCATACTGATCATCTTTTAACAACATGAATTAGTATAGAAAGCCAGAGGATTAATTGAAATCATCAAGGAAGAACTAGGAGAAAGACCCACAAAATCCATTGAACTTATCAGATTTCTAAACTCCAAAAAAAAGGAGTTAGAATAATTAGAGATTGAGGATAGAACATAAACCATCCTTGATATCAAGAAGGTCCTGACCAAGAAAGGATTGATGTTGCAGCTAGAATAAAAATATCAATTAATGGACATAGGTGTGTAGAGGTTCTTCAATAAGTTTGAGGTGCTACACAAGAAAGGGCTTCCTGGATTGTTAGTACTTAATGAAAAATTGATCACTCTACTTGACTACAAGTAGAAAATGAGCACAGTGGAAAAGGACAGTTCAAAGTTTGCAGGGATATAGGGAAGCATTACTGGTAAATCTTTCCTGGAGACACTACAATTATACTTGAGTATTTAACATGAGATTGAGCATATCTTCATCACTTAGCCTACCTTTTCCAAGTATACAGAAATGGATGAAATATACAGGAAATTACTTGAGATTTCCATCCCATTTAAAAAGAGGTTGGAATATCTATGCATATTACTTGAGTAGAGACAGTTTTGGTGTTCTAGTCATCATGGATCAAGCAACCAAATTCAAAGAGATGAGTCACCAACCACTTCCACCAAATCAACACAAGAGATCAGAGAAAAATCTACAAATCCCTATATTTTGTATTTAGAGATCTAGTTAGTTAGAAATTCCTCCATAATATCCTGATCGTTTATGACAAGATCTGATGTAAATAGTTTTATAAATACTTCTCTATTATAAGTATTATGGGTTTATTTTTTGCACCCAAGAGCTATTGTGTAAATTTTCAAAGGATCGACCAATAATAAAAGAGGCATATTCACAGGATTCTTGTGTCAGATTGTTGGTGATGTTCTTTATCTCTTTGTCAATGTTTTTCCATTCTCTATAATCATTTCATGTGTTTTCAATTCTAATCATTAAAGAAAGTCAAAAGAACATAATTTATTTCATTATACTATGTATCTGGTTTTCTAATGATCTGCATGTTGCTCATATGAAACTAAGTAAAGTAATTCTTGACTTCTCTTCTACTTAGTGGACTTCCCCTCTTTTCCCTAATATACATTTCATTTGAATCAAATAGATCCAAAAGTTTTACTACCCTTCCCTATGGATAAAACCTTATAAAAATCTAAAATTGATCCTCATATTTGAGTATAGACACCATAGCCCAATGGAAAATTAAGCATTCTTTCAACAAATTATTTCAAACAAACAAACAAAATCCAAACTGTCATAACTAGCCTAACATTTTAAAACTCAAACAAATATAAATCCCACAGAGAGATCCCTCTCTAAAGCTGGCAGGGCTAGATCCCAACTTCCAAATTGGTTTGGTAGTTACCTCTATATTTTCTTCTAGAACCCATGGCAATTACTGAGTGTTAACATAGTGGAGACCATACTAGGGAACTGAAATTTTTTTCCAACTTTATGAATTATCTTCCCTAAGTAAGAAAACTTTATTTATGGACAATCAAAGATCTAAATTTCAAGAGATAAATTTTCATAGGTTGTAAAAATTTGTAAATAATTAATTAGGTTTTTCAGGTTTAAGTTCTGGCTCCAAAAAGAATTCACACCAGATCTCGTCCTAATCCAGAACTTGTAAAAGTAGTAGATAACCCTAAAAAATTGATCAGAAAAAGAATTTTAGCAGAAATTCAAGGGAGTAATAGTCCTCCTATGTAAACCTCTCTTCCAGATAAGATTGTCACAATCCAAGACATCCAGTTTGATCTACCATTTGAACATATCGTTTTCTTAACCAAATCTGATAGCTTTGTGAATGACACAGTTTTAGATCAAGCTATCCTCCAACCTAGTACACCTGAAAGACACTCACTCAGATCAGATCTTGATCAACAAATTCTACAAAACTTAGAGAAGTTACAATATATAGCATCAAAATTTGATCAAGCTTTGCATAAAGCCTACATTCAACAGTCTTTTGAGCTTTCTGCCTTGACCATCTCTGCATATTCTATCAATCCTCAATTAGTTCATCCTATATCTTCCAACCCTGCTTCTTCCATATATTCTACCACTTCTACAACAACTTTACAGGTGGTTATCCAACCTATCATAGGAGTTCATGCTATCCATCCTCCTCCACCAATCATGGTAGCAAGATATGCTCCCCTTGTTTTGGTTTCTCCCTTACAAAATATTCCACAGGATTATCAAACCAGGATCCCTCAGTTTGATGGCACTGGAAATATGACTACACCACAAGATGTTGACAAGATGAATGACTTCTTTGACCTTCAATAAGTAGACGAGGAAGATGTCAAAATGAGATTGTTTTCCCAAAGCTTAAATGGAGAAGTTAGGAAATGGTTCAAAACTTTACCAACTAATAGCCTTAATGAAATTAATTCCTTTCACCAATCATTTCTCAATAGATGGGAAGTCAAGAAAAATACACTTCAAATATTATCTGAATATGAAAGTATTAAAAGAAACCAAGGGGAAAGTGTACATCATTATTGCACTAGATTTAACAATATTTATAATGCAATTCCAAAAACATTAAACCTCCTCAAGGCTTAGCTTTGATCAAATTCCCTGATTGTTTTGATGTTGACATGTCTTATCAATTGAGAGAGAGAAACCCTCCAACTTTGGAAGAAATGAAAAGATGTGTTGTGAGTGTAGAGGAAAATATGTTAGCTAAGAGAGATAGACAGAGAAAAGAGAGGCGAGTAACTATCAAGGAATAACCATCTACCTCTTTTGTTGATGCTAAAATAGACTCCTTAGTCATAACTATGGAAAGGATGATGGAAAGATTAGACATCACTAATAGGAATACACCAAGAGAAAATCAACCTGGTCCCCATATCAGAAATCCTAATTTTAGGAGAAATCCACCGCAAATCAGACAAAGAGAACCTAGAGAACCTAGAGAACAAATAGAACAAAGAGGCCCAGATCAACAGATTAGACCTCCTTTTCAAAAAAATTATGTTGATGAAGGGGAAGAAACAATTGAGGGACTTGATTATGTTCACATTAACCTAATGGGAATAAATGATAATGATTCTATTTTTATTACCCAAGAAGAATAGGATCTTTTCCTTCTTTCACAAACTGAAGTTAACGAGGAAGAATCAGAACAACAAGCTTTTGAAAATGCAATTATGGAAGTTCATAGATAGTATAACCTGAGGAGTAAGAAGTCCAATGATAATCCAACCAAGAAATATTATGACTTTAAAAAGAAAAAAGACACACTTGCCAAGAAAGTTCCTGATAGCCCCCAAAGAAAAAATCAGAGGTCCCAACCATAAGAACATATGATTATGTCTCAAAAATAGCTCAAACTGATGTTCCCTCCACCATCTAGACCAAAGATACTTCACAAAATAATGTTGTTGAGAAATCTGATTTCCCTAACCAAAATAAAACTCAAACCACATTCAACTTGGAAAGTGAATTGGAAAAACTCAAGATACCCATTCCTCTAACAAAATTAATGAATAAGAATGCTTACATATCGCAAGTGATAAAAGCTCTAAACATAGATGAAGGTACGAGTACAGACATAGTAAACATTGTTGATGATCAACCAGAGTTATTATTCGGGCATGAAGTTGATGGAAAATATGAAAGTGGTGTTGTACCTCCTTTTTATGTCAGTTTAAACATTCATGCCAAAACTTTGCACAATGCCATGTTAGAATCTGGTGTTTCCCACAACCTTATGCCTAAGGTTGTTATGAAAAAATTAGGACTTGATATCACTATAACTTACAAAGATTTATATTCTTTTGATTCAAGTAAAATGCATAGGTCTTATCAAATATTTGTGTGTTACTTTAGCACAAATCCCAACCAAGAGCATGGTAATGGACATAGTTGTTGTAGGAATACCTCCTAAATATGGTAGTTTATTGTCTCACTCATGGGGAGCCAAGTTACAGGGCACCCTACAACTGGACATGTCTTATGCCACCATCCCATTATTTGGTAAATAGAGGAGATTATATAGGGAGACATTGATGAAATACATGGTTATTAATCATGATAAACCACATAATTATCCCTTATATTCTATTCATTCAGACCTTGATTCTTTTATTTTATACAATGATCGAGACATGGAAAGACAAATTCCAAATCTGGAGGATGATGTTTATAACTTGGAGGAAAATAAAACAACCCTTGAAGAAGACAAAACAGTGATGGTACAATTTGATGAACCAAAAGAACCTCTGTGGAGTTTAGACTTTGATGGTGTTGTTAGTAAGGAAGGATCAGGAGCTGGTGTGTGGGTTTCAAATCCAAAAACAAGACATACAAAAAGTCATTCCTACAAGTTGAATTTTCAGTGTACCAACAATATAACTGAGTATGAATCCTTATTGTTAAGTTTTCAATTATTAAAAAAGATTGGTGCTAAGAGAATTTCAATTAGGGGTGATTATGAACTCGTAATAAAACAGATCAAAGGTGAATACTCTGCTAAACACCCAATATTGAGAGCCTACAAAAATGTTGTCCTTGATTTTCTACAGAGATTTACTGAATATGATTTTCTAGCCATTCCAGGAGAACAAAACATTCGTGTTGATGGTCTGGCTACCTCAACAACTACTTGTAAGATACCATTTCATCCTAATCACCAGTATAAAGTTGAAGTGAAGTGCAGACCCACTGTCCAAGACAACATCAGGTATTGGCAAGTTTTTGGAAATGATGAACAAATTGAATTTTTTTTGCAATCAAAGAACAAGTTTGAATGTGCCAATATATATGTTGATAGTGATGATGAAAAATAAAATGTAAATAAGATAGGTTTAGAAGAAATAAATAAAAAACAAGAAGATATGGAAATTTTACAATTGAAAGATAATATTTTGCCTAGAGGATTAGTCCCTTTGGAAGAGTTGTTTGATTTTGATGATGTCGCTTGTTGCACCTCTTTCATCACCTTGGTGAGAAAATAAGAGGTGCTTGCAAGATCAGTTGGGTCTGCTGAGAAGGACAATTGTAGAGGAAAGAGTTAGAGAAAGAAAAACAAAACTATAAGCAAGAATTAAACTAATAAAAACTAAAATCAAAAGCATAGGGACGTAGAGATAACAAGAACAAAAAGACCCATGTCACCAATGTTTGAGGCTTGATCTATTGATGAAAACAAAGCACCAAGAAGAAAGGGGACTATGAGTCCCTTCTTCCTCCAAGGGAAGGCTCTTGGACCCTCACTAGTAGCTCTTCTTACAAACAAAGAAAATGAAAATGGTGATGAAATAACTCTTTGCAAATCCACTCAATGGAGAGGTGGATTGCTCAATGAAATGGTGCCAATGTGCTCTTGTCAAGGATGGAATCCTTAAAACAATATAGGCAGCATAACATTACTTAGAATTCCTTGAGAAAATGAGGTGCATTCATGGCTTTTTATAGCATTGCATTGGGTTATTGTATAACTGCTTTGTAGTGTGAAAAGAGGCCATTTAGGGCATTATTAGGTCTTTGACCAACCCACCATTCGGATCCAGCCCGGATTTGGAAGTCAAATCACCTTGGGAGCTGAACCATAAGTGGTTGGGAGGCCGACCACATTCATAAATGCGTCGTTTAGCAGGTGCGCGGATTTTTACGCTAACAGGCGCGCATCGTGCGCATATGCGCGCTTTCGACATTCCTGTTCCACGCATGTGCGCATGCACCCAACTTCTGTAAAGCGCTCTTCAATTTGTCACTACTTTATATAGTTTTTGACCTTTTTGAATGATGTGATATTAATTCAGGGCCATGAATGACTTCATTACTGTTTGACGATGTTGAGTTCTTGTAACCATGTGCGGACGAAATTTCAGTGATAACATCGCTAAATAACCTAAAATTGAACCTATTGGAAAGGAAGTTGAAGACTACAAAATAAGAACTAAAAAGGAAACAAAAATGATTAAACTGTCAAAATATTTACCTCATGTTCAAAAAATGAAATATATAGAATTATTCAAAGAATTTATAGATGTTTTTGCATGGAGCTATGAAGATCTAAAATCTTATGAAACTAGCATTATACGACATAAAATTCCCATAAAAGAAGATCAAAATCCTTTCAAACAAAAACTTAGGAGAATTAACCCAAAGTTGATGCCTCTGATTGAAAAGGAAATAAAAAAGATGTATGATACTAAAATCATTGTCCCATTAAGATTTTCTAAATGGGTGTCCAGTTTAGTTCCAACCAGGAAGAAGAGTGGAGAAATCAGACTGTGTATTGATTTCAGAAACCTTAATAAATTCTCTCTCAAAGACAATTATCTCTTGCCCAAAATGGACCATATTTTGCAGAAGGTAGTTGGGTCCAGTAGAATCTCTCTATTAGACGATTTTTTTCTGGTTACAACCAAGTTTTAGTACACCCTGATGATCAAGAAAAAACAACATTTACTACACCTTGGGGCACTTTCATGTATGTGAAAAATCATTTTGGTTTAATGAATGTTGGGGCTACATTTCAGAGAGCAATGGATATTTCTTTTGTGAATGAACTTCGGAGATTCATTGTTATATACCTAGATGATATCATTGGTTTTTCAAAAAAAAATGAAGAACACTTGCTCCACTTTAGAAGAGTTTTTGAAAAATGCAGGAGATTTGTAATTTCACTTAATCCAAAGAAAACATTGTTTGGTCTAGAAGAAGGTAAACTGCTTGGAAATATCATATCAAAGGATGGAATCAAAATCTATCCCAACAGAATTGAATCCATTCCAAAAATAGATCATCCCAGAAACATAAAATAATTACAGTCTTTCATTGGAAAAATAAACTTTTTAAGAAGATTTATCCCTAACTTGGCAGAACGTCTCAAAAATATAACAAATATGTTGAAAAAAGACACAAAAATAAAATGGACCATAGAAGAAAACCATTCCTTTGATCAGGTGAAACAAGCCTTAACACAAGCCCATGTGCTTATCAGCCCTGATTACACAAATTATTTCCTCCTATTCTCTTTTGCCTCTGAGCATACTATTGCAGTAGTTCTTTTGCAGAAGAACAATGAAGGCCATGAACAACCTATTTCTTTCTTCAATAAATATTTGAGAGATGTTGCACTAAATTATAACATCGTGGAAAATAAATCTTTTTCTTTGGTGAAAGCAATCAAATAGTTCAGAGTATATATTATCCACTCACACATTATTGCTTATGTCCCCAATTATGTGGTAAAAGATATTCTGACCCAAGATAGTCCTGATGGAAAAATGGGTAACTGGATTATTTTATCCTTGAATATGATATTGAGATCAAACCAACCAAGCTCATTAAGGGTCAAGGATTAGCTAAATTTATGGTTGAGTCCAATTTTCATGTTTTGGATATTAATTTTCTAGTTGCAGTGGATGAACAAGAAGAGAAGGCGACTCCACAAGTTAAAGAGGTTTTCTCAACCTCTTTCTGGTATGCAGACCTAATTTTTGTTTTACATCATTTACAAGATCCTCTTGGTTTAACCAAAACTAAAGATAGATTTCTTAAACTCAAAGCTATGAAGTATTGTATTTTAAATAGAAATTTGTATTGGAAAGATGATGGAGGTATTCTACTAAACAGTTTGTTGAAAGATGAAGCTAATAAATCTTTGCAGGAATTTCATGAAGGATATTCTGGTGGAAACCTGAACTAGAAGACCACTACCAACAAAATTCTAAGAGATGATTTTTACTGGCCAACTTTATTTGCAGATGTCCAGAAGAAAGTGACCTCCTGTCATAGCTGTCAAATATTTGAAGGAAAAAGGAAACTTATGCCTTTACCCTTGAAACCAATTTCAGTTGAAACTCCTTTTCAACAATGGGGTTTGGATTTCATTGGAGAAATCCATCCCCCATCATCAAGCCAGGACAAATGGATTCTCACAACCACTTATTATTTCACCAAGTGGATTGAAGTTGTACCCACAAGGAAAGCCATTGATGTTGTGATCATTAAGTTTTTGGAAACTAACATTCTTTCAAGATTTGAATGTCCCTGAAAAATCATCACTGACAATGCAACAACATTCAAATCAAATAATATGATAGAGTTTTTCCCCAAATATCATATCACCTTAGGAAACTCTACTGTATATTTCCCTCGGGGAATGGATTAGCAGAGTCTTCAAACAAGAGTCTAGTAAACATCATCAAAAATTTGTTGCAGGACAACAAAAAGTCATGGCACAAGAAGCTGGTAAATGCACTATGGGCATATAGACTTACCACAAAGAGAACAATTGGCATGTCCCCATACCAGTTGGTCTATGGAATATATGTTGTTTTCCCACTTCTTTAGGTCTCCTTGTCATGAAATTACTGTAGGAAGTACAGGTAGAACCAAATGACATCCAAAGAAGAATTAATTAGACCATATAGCTGCAACAGTCTAGAGAAGAGGTCTACAACCAAAATCAAGTGATCTAGGAAAATATCAAGAAGATATATGATAGAAGGACCAAGGTTGATGACTTTGAGATAGGAGACAAAGTACTAAAATGGGACTCAAGGAATAAAGAAAAGGGAAAGTTGTTGATTAATTTGGTTGGTTGTCATTGATGTAAACCCTTGAAGAAAGTCTGATAGAGAATTCTGGTGGCACAAAGGTTTGGGTAATGGACGTAAGTTTGTTTGATGGATAATGATATGAGTTTTGATATATTTGCAGGTAAAACTATTCTAGATGGATAGTACATGTCATGACATTTTTGGTGGTATGTGGAACGTCACATAACTCCTCACGATTACAGAGTTATGGCCATGTGAAGTTGGAGAACCCTCATGAGTCATCTAAAAGCCCCAAAAGGTCAAAGTAGTCAAAGTGTTTGCAAAGAAGAAACTATTTAAATAATAAAGTGAAGTGATGAGTGTACTACAAGTCAAAGAGGATGCAAAATAAATTATTTAAATAATAAAGTTAATGGATAACTTACTAATTATGGAAAGTAGTTAAGTTAAGTGGAAAAGTGGTTATAAGTGGGTTAACCCTAAAATAAGGAAAGTGGGTTAACATGGTTAGAAGGTAACCCCTTGAGGAAGCTACATAAAAGTATAAATAAGTGTTATAGCAAGATTTGCCTCACCCTATGAAATCTTTCACAGTGGGCCTTTTTCCATTTCCCTATGCAGACTTTTCATCCCTTTTTTCAAATCCAGAGCTAAAAAATACATTTTTTACACATGTACGCACCTTGCCTACTATACAGCATGTGTATACGCAGGTTGCACCACTACGTCCCACGCACATCAAGATTTGTGCCCAAAAATGAAAAATGGTGTCGAGTTTCCATGTCACGATAAGAGATCTATGATCCTTGGCCTTCCATATACTGGAAACGTTCTGACTTGACCCTTCAGTTTGATTTGAAGGTTATAGATGTGCCAATTCCAAGCTATGGAAAGGAGCAGAAAGAACTCAAATTTGAGAGAAAAGTTACTCTGGAGAAATTGTTCACTTCATATTGAGTCTGCATCCCTTTGTCCTTTAATTCTAAACACAGTGTTCATCCCCCAAGCTCTTCCCTTATTGATTGAGAACTTCATTGTCTCTCTTCTATGATCTTGCCTTTGGTGGAGGATTGAAGTAGTGGAGGCCCAGCTGGAAGGAACTTTGTTTATTGATTCTGAACCGTGCTGACACAGAAGTCTGTAACGTGTTCACTTCTGCTGATCATATATTAATAGAAATAGTCTTTTCCCATCCAATTGATATCTTGCAAATATTTGAATTATTATTCCATTGGCGTATTTTTTATGTATATTAATGGATTATGATACTGAATGTGATAAAATCATATATTATCACCATATGCTTTCTTTTCTTAGTTGTTGAGGTCTAGTTGCAGGTATATTTCTTTGGGTCAAGTGCTCAACGATGGACTTCATCGAACGTCTGGATGAGGTAGGCCTTTTATCTTGTCTTGCTAGCATATTTATTTATATAGCATACTTGAGAATAGAGTTGATTTCTACAATCATTTCTATATGTTGTGGTTTACCCCTAGTCATAGAGATATTTTCCTCGTAACAAAATTGGCGACCATATTGGGCATTGAATATTCTTTCTTAGGGTTTGGAGTGTTTTTCTCCTTAGATTTCTCTTGTTCCTATTGCATTTCTTGTCATATCATTTCTTGACAACCTATGTTCACTCTGGGTCTAAGTTTTTCAGCCTTCTCCTTTGCCTAGCTTTGTTTTTGAAACATATACATGGGTTTTTGCTTGACAATCGTGTATATATGTGTTTTGTCCTTTTGCAAGTTGTGTACATATGCGTTGTTTCCTTGAACGATCACATACATCAACCTCTTTTTCTTGTTGGATGGGTTTTGATGATTGTTGAGTTTTCTTCGGTCTCTGTAGTGACTGTTAAGTGTCTGTGGGATGATAGGAAACCTGTCTTTGGTTGAATTTTTGGTTGGAGTCTTTCTCATCACCTTTTCATTTTGATTGTCCTTATACATTGGGTTGGTTTTTTTTCTCCTTGGTATCCTACTTGAGTTGTCTCTTTCTATACATAGTAGAGTCTTTATATATCAAGTTGTTGTTCAGTCCATGCATTTTCATTTTTCTTATATTGAAAATACAAAAATATTAGGAATTTTTCATTGATTGACATTTTGATCTTTTGAGTCTTTGTCATTTATCTTAGTGCATGTAAAGAAATATTGCATTTTTATTTCAGGATTGTAGAGTTGAAATTGAAAATTGTATTGTTTTAAGAAGAATATCATTCATTGATAATTGAAGTTAGGACTTTGTATTGTATTCATATTTACTTTACTTCTTGCGTCATAACATCATGAGTTTCACTACCATACCTTTTTGAGTAAGCACGACCATTAAAATTAGCGCTATAATTTAAAAATGATTAGTCACGATTTTTTTTTCTAGGGTGAACAAACTAGCTTAGGATTTAGTGCCTTGGAATAGGATTTTTTGAGTAAACTTCTCCAAGGTTGTTAAATCAACATATGTGTCTAACTAAGGGAGTGGAGAAATCCATTGTATAATCGACAATATCAAGAGGCTCCGCTTACACTAGAGTTAATCATGAGGGCGCGCAAGATTGGTTGAAGTGATATCCCCCCGATACCTTCTTAGCATCAGAGATATTTATGGAGATCTATTCGTATCTGGTGATTTTTCTAGTGCCCTTACTTCCGTGAGAAGTGGTGCTTTCAAGGTTTCAAGCTTTTCTACCCTGCCTATATGGTGGACCTGACTTACAATTGCTCTCCTGTGCATTGGTTATACATTGGTTTCTTAGTTGCTTGACTTAGGTGCCACATAGGTTACTTGCAGGGGTTTTACACCTCAAAATTACTCACTTCGATAGTGTTGCAAGTTTTGTCATTACAAGTGTTGTAAGTGTCGCATCTTGTCTGCAAGTGTTGCATCTTGACTACAAGTGTTGCAAGTGTGAAAAATCATCATACTACCATATTTTCCATGTATGCCTCTAACGACATCACAAAGACACTTAAGACACCCCAAAGACTAGTTTTGAAGAAGAGAAGTCACTTGACAGGGAGTACAAACCTTTTGACATTGAAAAAACCACTAAAAAATGACTTTTGGAGAGGAGCGCTCCCCTACCCACTGTCAGGGAGTGCTGGCACTCCCTGAGCCTCTTTAGGGGAGTGATTGAGCACCCTGTGCACCCTTTTGGGAGAGTGTTACCCTTTGTTTTAGCAAATTCAGGGTTTGTTGAGGCAAATAAAGGAAGAATCCCTCAATTCTTAAAGGTAGTTGGATTCGAATAGATGGTCAAAGCATGATCTTAGGGGAGATACTCAATTGAAGGAGAGGAATCCGTAACTCATCCCAAATATCTCTCAAGTGTTTGATCCTCTCCAAGTTTATATAAATAGGCCTTCTCATGGTGAAATGGAGAAGGAATATTGAGAATTATACCTAACTTATGATCTCATAAGAAGGTATTGACAAGGAAGATTGAGAATTATACCTAACTTATGATCTCATAAGAAGGTATTGACAATGGAGATTGAGAATTACATCAAAATTATGATCTCATGAGTAATATGTCATCAAATCAATCAGTGGATATTACTTGAGAAAAGGGGTTGGACAAGGAGAACTAGAAGAAGTTGGTGCACCTTCATTCAAAGGATTGTAAGTACTTTTACTTGTTCTCATTAATAATCAATGCTTGGCCTATTTCTTTCAAACTTGTACTTGTTCCATATGAGTTTGTCTACAGTATATGGATCTATGTCTGAGATAATCTCAGTAGAGTAGGAAGTCTTTTGTACCTTTGTTTTTCCTACAGGATCTATCAAGGAGCTCGGGATCAAAGCTCAGCCAGGACTTTGCAAGGACAAACGTCGCTAATAAGGTACATATATTTCTCCTTCTATTTCATTCATTAGCTTGATTAGATATAAAAGGAACTCAGTGTCCATGTTAAGCACTTTTTTTTCTTGGCCTTAGGAGTCTAGAGGCCAAGAGGGAATCCACTTGTTCGCAGGGGGATTCAACTACAACAGAAATTGGTGACTCCATTGGGGAGAAGCTCTGATTTTTGTTTCCATTCCCAGATCTTGTTTTGGCCCTTTTACCACTGATTTGATCTTCTCCATATTGTCATGTTGATTCTTATATTGGTTTGATTGCCTCATTATGTCATCAGGATCACCCTGATTGACTAAATTTCCTTCATTTTTTTGAGTTTTTGGGTTTTTTTCTGAGTTTTTGGAGCAAAGCGCTCCCCTCCTATTGTTTTCAGAGCACTAGAACTACCCTGTAGCCTTACACGGAGAGTTGGAACAGTATAATTCCCCTTACACTAGAGTGCTACCCCATTTTTGTGAGAAATTCTCTAGAATTTTCATCTTATGAAGCTATTTCTTGGTTTTGGCTTTTTCTCAGGGTCCCATACTCTCAGTCCATCTTGATATTGGTTTTCAAACACCCTTATTTATGAGAATTCATCCTCTCTTGTTTGGATTTTTGGCATTTGTCCTTACTTTACAATAACTCTTTGTCCTTCACGATTTGGAGTCAATTTGTCGTTTTCTTCTCGTTTATCTGAGTGAGTGAAAACTTTGTAAGGAGTTTCAAAGGTATTTTGTACTTTGCTTTCTAATCTTTGAGTCATCTTGTCCAATATCTTTTTCCTTCCTTTTGAGTTTTTGGTTTCCTATTTATTGTTTGATCATAACAAGGGTGTATTTTGGTTTATGTGAAGTTTGCTTCCAGATTGTTTAAATCTCACAAATCTTGAATTCTGATTAGCATAGGAAGCTTTACATATATTGGTTATTAGTCACATACCAAAAATTTAGCATTGCATTGGATTCCTTATTGAGGACTATTGCATGAGGTCATTGCATCTTAGTGTTTGACAGTGAAAGGAAAATCCTTCTCCTTCCCTTAAATAGACATTCATTGAAAGAAAATATTGCTTATCATTTCTTATGCATGTTTTGGGAACTGAGTCATAATATCATCAGTCTTCAATCTCATACACCTATGAGTAAACAACAACCACTAAAATCAACTCTTAACTAAAATTTATCATACTTTTTTACATCTTTGTTAACAAACCTACATTAGTTTAAAGTGTAGGGATTTGGAATAGGTTGAAAGGATAACTTTCCAAATCTACCAAACAAACTTAACATCTTGCGATAGGGAGAAAAAATCCAATTGTTGTATAGGCTTTCTGGGATCCCCCTCTCACACAGGGGTTACGCACGAGGTCGCATTTGGGTGAGTTACGGAGATTATCCCTCCGTGTTTCAACTGTTTGTAGTGGTCAGATCATATATTGGGGGTCACTTGAGGGTATACCCATGATTATGTGTGGGAGCCTCTCAATTTGATTTCATACTTGTTATCCTGCCCATACGTTCAAATCAGACTATCAACTGTACTTGCCTAGGGGATGAATGTGAATTGGTGACCTTATTAGTCATAATCTTTAGGGTCTCACATAAGGTGACGATGAAGGGAAGTCTCACTGTACTTGGAACAAATGTTGGTCAAACTCACTCGGGCTCCTTGGAGGGTAAATCCACAATTACTGCATGGAAGCTTGCACCAAGGCATAAGTCCATTAAGAAGTTCACCAATGTAACTGATCCACTCGCTCTATCTTTTCCCCTTCCTATTTTGATCTCGTGACATTGGATTTCATCACCAACTAGTGGTTTCATTGTGGGAAGGTTTTGTTTGATTATTTTCTCCTCAGATTCATAGCATGTGTTGGTTGTGTTACTTAGTGGACCTTAGGTCAAGTTAGTGTTAATGGCATCAAATCCTGAGAGTACCAATGGAGGAACCCCTTCTCCTGGGGAACCTTATACCTTTCCTTCTTTTGGAAACTTTGGTCCTCCGTACATTGCCACACTGAGTCTTCCGGGACTCACCATCGGATTATCAGTTTGGTTGTTCCCCACTCCGGTGATCTCGAATCCTCTTAATGTTTCAACTACACCTAATACTTTAGATGTCAGTACACCACCCACACATCAACCTCACGTCAACTTTTCTCCTTCTTCACCCATTAAGTCTCCTTCCCTTTCTCCTTCTTCGTTTAGTGAAATCTCTAAAGTAAGTAGCCAGGTTGATCAGAAGAAGAAGAAGAAAAGAAAATATAAGAATAAGAAGAGCTCGAAAAGGACCAAGGCCCCAACAACATCATATGTTGGATCCAAGCAACTAGTTTCTGTTAATAGTACTAGGAGTGTTGATGAGGTCAGAAAGATTAAAATGAAGAATCTGAAACCCAAATTCCCTTGCAGTCTTTATAAGGGTGACCACTTTCTGAGAGATTTCCCTGGTATTCCCAAGGTATTAGAAATGTGTTCCTCCACATCATCAACTTCTGTTGTTCATGTCGGTGATACCCCTTCAACTAGTGATGTTAATGTTGGTAAGAAGAAGACAACTGTCAAATTCCCTTGTATGTTATGCAAAGGTGATCATTATTCTCACCTTTGTCCTCGCATGGAAGAGGATTCTTCTCTTTTGGAAAAACTTCAAATTCCAAAAGGCTATCGTAATATTTCCCCCAATCCATCGTTAGTTAATGGACTGGTCAATCCGGTTCCATCCCCAGTCAGTCTGGTTGATCAGGTGGTCAATCTAGTTTCCTACTTGATTGAACCACAAACCCAAGTAGTTGATCCAGTTCTGTCATCGATCAGCCCTACTCTTCATCAAAAGAGTATAACCCAAGTAGTCAATCTATTTTCATCCTCGGTCGACCTCATTCTCCCATTAGAGAGTGACACCAAAGCGGTCAATCTGTTTCCACCCGTCGACCCCATTCTCCCCTTGGAGAATGAAACCAAAGTGGTTGATCTAGTCCCTTCCTCGATTAGTCCCACCCTTCCTTTAACGAGTGCCAAAGTGGCTGATCCAGTCCCTTCCTCGGTCAGTCCCACTCTTCCTCTGAAGAGTGCCTATGTGGTCGATCCGATCCCATCATCAATCGATCCTACTCTCCCTCTAGAGAGTAAACCCGATACTTACCACGTTTTTCTCATTACCGTGCTGGGGGACATTCCACCTTCTCCCATGAAACCCCCTCCAAGAAATGAGGCCATCCTTTTTTATTGGGGTGCACTAACTGGACCTCGTCTTCCCTCTAACATTCCTTTCCAGATTACAGTACAAGTTTGTGGTTGGGACATTCCTCAAACGTTGATAGATGAAGGTGCGTCTGTTAGTATTTTGTCCTCTATTGCTTAGCACGCTTTGGGTTGTCCTCAACTTGCGCTAGTTACACAGAATATGCTAGATTTTAACAGAAGAAATAGTCAACTTTTAGGGACCCTTCCTCAGTTTCCTGGAACTTTGGGAGGGAAAACTGTCTTTATTGATGTCATGGTAGTCTGAGACCCCTTGGATTTTGCTTTACTCCTTGGGCGGGATTATGTCTATTCCATTAAAGATGTTGTGTCCACTCTTTTTCGTGTGATATATTTCCCTCACGATGGAATAATTGTGACTATTAATCAACTTTTCTTCATTGGTCCTGACTGGATTACCTCCCTGAATGGTTCTTATATGAAGACAATATCGCCCCCACCGCATGTCAATTATGTGGTGTTATCTCCCATGACTTCAACTTCTGATGATTTGGATCTGTAGTTGACATGGTGATCTCTTCGGTAGGGCTATTGGAGCATGATCTCCTTACCCCTATCACGACCCTCGACATGTGTTCCTTTCAGAGTGACTTTCTTCCATCCAATGAATATCTCTTGGAATCCATGATCGAGTTTTATCCCTTGACATGGTGTCCTTCCAGAGTGTTATTCTCTTGGAAGCCATGATCAAGAAGAATCCACGAGCATAGTTTCTCTTCTTTGTAGAAAGCTCGTCAAAAAATGAAACAAAGGTCACAAGCATAGTTTCTCTTCTCTGTGGCAAGCTCATTAAAAAATGAAATAGAGGTCACGAGCACAGTTTCTCTTCTCTGTGGTAAGCTTGTTAAAAAATAAAACAGAAGCTTTGAACATAGTTTTCCTCTCTGTAGAAATATCGTTAAAAAATGAAACAACAATCTGGGGATTGAACCCGGAGCCTTGAGCATAGTTCTTTTCCTGTTTCAATCTCGTTAAAAAATGAAACAGTCACCTCTCCTGTTATTTCGAGTCTTTCGCCAGATCTTGTAGATGTCGAGTCGAGTCTTTCGTTAGGTCTCGTATTTGAACCTTCTTTTCATCCACCTATATCCTTTTTCTCCATCTAGTAGAGAAATTGGTGACAACCTCAAAGTCGGTGGATGGATTGAATCTTAGAGGGCATGTCTCTAGCGTTTGATGAAATTCTACAGTTAAGCCACCAGCTTTCAAGATGGGGGCATACTGAGCTTATTCTTTGTTCTTTCTCGTGCTCGTAAATACATGAGAATGAAACCAAGTAAACGTTTATCTCTTTTTCGGACCTGCATGGATAAATGAAAAAGGAACCCCTTGGAGTCATCTTTGAGCTCTTTTCAGAATCTCTAAACATGAAAATATTTCCAAGTGATATTGCTTCCTTTCCCACTAGTTAAAAGGTTTGAAAGGGCGTATTTCAAGTGATAATTTATCTCTTTTTCGGCCTCGCGAGACTAACATTACGAAAAATGACAACATTGGAGTCATCTTTAAGTTGTTTTCAGACTCTCTAAATATGAAAAACCACTGAGTTTACCTTCTCTGGACTCATTAAACAATCATACATTGAAGGGCCCATATGGGACTGAAACCTTACTTCTTCTAGTTTGTTAAACAAAGGAAGAGGGACTTACCGAAGGTGAGTTACATCGAGCATGTGTTACCCTCCTCGAGCTCGTTAAAATAAAAAAGAGGTACTCATCTATTTGGATGGGGGGGGGAATTGAAAGAATCAAGCCAAAAAGTTTTTGAGAACACCACCAGTAGCTCTTACGGTCGCCCTTGAACAAGAAACTTTGTCTTTGCACTCATTTTAATCCACTGAACCTCTGCACTAAGCCAATCCTCTGAGTTTCTTTCACTTCTTTGGGTCACCTAACGAAAGTCACAGCATCCACTGCATTATCATGTTTTGGTCCATGTCAAGTTTTTGTTGTTGTGCCTTAGTGTTCAAAGGAAGTATCTGCCTCGAGAATCATCCATCAAAAACATCTTGTTTCAATACCTGTGTCATTCCATGTTCATTTGATATACCAATTACATCTCTGTGTCAGTTTCATGTTGTTGATGGGGGAGACATCAAGGCCCTCCTTCGACAAGTCTATTCCTGTCGACCTCAGCACATTATCCAGGAACTAGACTTAGAAACTCATTAGTACCTTGGGACCTGCATGCCTCAATGGAAGGCCTCCTCATGTATGAGAGTGGGTTTACATCATTGACCCCATATTGGATGATTCCATGGATGTTCGAATTCATCTCATTCATTCAAATTCGTTGGGATGTACTAGAGTACCTTGGGAATCATTGACATCAATGGTGATTTCCCTCATGCTTGTTAACGATTTACATCATTGACCAGTAATCAAATGGTTTCTGCCATGTTTGACATCAAGACATCTATTCACATGGTTAGATTCGTACTACATCAGGATCGGTAAGAAGACCCTGGGTTGATTCATCACTCTTATATGTACTTTGCCTTAAAGGATTTATTTTGAACTATGACACATATACTGTTACATAGATCCACTTTGTATTGGTCGTGGCTATGTCTTGTCATCTTGTAGATCCACTGTGTATTCTTCGTGGCTACGATCAGTTCAGGTCATAGGAATATAGATCCACAGTGTATCTTTAGTGTCTATACCTTTTGTCAATATAATTATGGATCCATAGTGTATTTTATGGCAGTCATACCTAAAAAGTTTTTATCACTCAAGCATAGGTATGACTGCCTTGGGTTTTGAAACATGTCATAATATTTGTTTGATGGTTGTATGCAGCTTTTTCCAGTTTCTCTGCGTCCATACCCTTGCTCGAAAAATTCTACAAAGTGTTGGAAAAAGTTTAACAAGTAGCGTATGCTTGTCATTGATGGAAAGTACAACAGTGGAGATGGCAGGATAAGAAGGATAAAATCCCTTGGGGATTCGGAGGTGAAAGCTCAGGAGGAACAACATTGAGGAAAATGTGTGCAACAAAGCTCAAGATACAGGAGTTTGCAGAGGAGAAGGAAGATAGAGATCCAGTGATCGTTGGATCCCATTCAAATTTCCCGAAAGGCCGACAACCGTCAGATCTGCAGAAGCTGCGAGGGAGATAAGCCATCGGGAGATTGGAGTTCTCAAGGTCGTGAGAACTGGGACATTGAAAGTCTCGATATCCCGACATAATCGGGACCATCCATTTGGAAGGACGTGTGGCAGCGATCGGGCGCCACCGGGAGAAGCTCGACAGGAGGCTTCATCGAAGAATCGGGAATCGGAGTTTCACGAGTCCCATGAACAATTACAACAAAAACCCCGAAATCATGATGAAAGAAATCCCGACTGAACCTAAACCGTCAGATCAACATGTGATCTAGACCGTCGATCCAACTCACGACAACAAACCACATCAGCTAGGGACACGTGGAACAACCAGGGAATGACAGGTGTCAGGCAGATTCAACACTTCAGGCACATGTAAGTCACCAATCAGAGTGACACGTGGAAGTATTTAACACGTGTCAAACCACGTGTGACGTCAGCAGAGTATCGGAGTTTCTCGGATCGTGAATTCGAGAGGTCAAGAACTCATTGCATCAAGAATGTCGATTTCGCGATATGCGAAATCGCGAAATGATCTGAGCTGTAGGATCAAGTGTTGATCAGGACCGTTGATTACAGCCCATATCGGAGTTTCGGGGATCGCAAATTCATGAGACAAAGAACACAATGCAACGAGAATCCCGATTTCGCGATATGCGAAATCGTGAGTAAATCTGGACTGTCAGATCCAGAAATGATCTGGACCGTAGATGTAACTCCATATTGGAGTTTCGGGGATCGCAAATTCAAAATGGAAAGAAATCAATACAAATTTCGCGATGTGCGATATCACGATCCAATCGTGGCCGTTGAAACAAGTTCATATCTGGACCATTGGTTCAACTCAGTTTTGGAGTTTCGCGAATCACAATATGGAGAGACATAAGGTTGTGGTCACAACCCTTGGTCACAGGAAGAGAAGGAGTCAGTCCGGATAAGCTCCACATCAGAGTTTTGGGGATCGGGATTTATAAGTGACTAAAACTATGAACGCCAATAGTGCCGAAATCACGATATATGAAATCTTGATTGGATCTGAACCGTTGGATCAAGTATTGATCGCAGGCATACTATTGCATGCAACAGTAAAACTACCAGAAACCACTGATGGTTTTAGCCAGAGGACTAGAAGACACTTGGGAAAACGGCCAGAGAAGCTGAAGAGTTACGATGAAGATCATGCAGAGCACTCGAGAGGTAGAGAAGATTGGCATAGTTGGAGCATGTAGAGGAATGGAGAACATTGCATGCACAAAGTGCACAGAAGATATAAATACAGAGTACAGAGAAGAGAAGTGGTCGTTGTTGCTATTGATGTTGGAGGTTGTTGTGATTGTTTCTCGTAAAGGGGATTCAGGTGTGAAGAAGGATCAGAGTGCAGCAGTTGAATAGCACAGAAGAGAAACTGTGCAGAGAATAGAGATGGCGCATAGATCATAAAATGCAGAAGACCAGATAGTGCAAGTGATATGTGCAGAAAGGCAGTGTGGCAGAAAGAGCAACGAGATGCAACAGAACAATGATAAGCCGGGTAAGCCACTGTTGATCATTATATCACTGTAATAAGTTTCAAAAGCAAAGATTTATATTTCAGGGTGGTTGGGAGGTGCTAGGGAGGACTGTTGTCCTCAGAGGTTCAAGTGGGTGCTTGAACACAGGGAGTTGGTGCTT